>PVIH01011610.1:0-28870 GCA_004025045.1 Sigmodon hispidus
AAGAAAATAAAGGTGGATCTGAAAGTATTAGCTTCGATTTTGTGTGTGTGAGTGCATGTCTGTGTGTTTTAAATTATTTTTACATGCTGAATGAGACTGGAGTGGACAAGCTTTCTGTTGTAAAACATTTAAAAATATTAATGGGGTGATTTTGAACAATGGAAATCAAGTCTTCCACATTCATGTATCTTAGACTATGATGAAACAACATTTTTAAGTTAGGTGAATGTACACCAAGTTTTTTTTGTTTTGCTTTGTTTTGTTTTTTGAATGAAATTAAATTCCCAAGACATAAATTGTATAGTTTTTAAATGTCTTGTTACTGCTTTTATTTAGCAGAATATGGACCCTAATAAAAATATAAATTGTGAAATACAAAAACTTCAAACTGGTTCAAAGCTCAGAACACATGCTGGAGTCTTATTTCACATCTTGGCCGGTGCCCGGGGCTGTCTCTGCACTCTTAGGTGAACTCTTGCTAGGACCATCATGCCTGCAGCTCCTTTCTCTGTCCCAAGAAAAGTATCTTCCATTTGACCTGTGGATTTCAGTTATTTATCTTTGCTATTTTTTTTAATGTATTTAAATCCAGTAGCATGCGTGTGTACACATTATTTTTTTTAATTTATTTTTATGCACATTGGCATTTTGCCAATTTGCCAGGTCCCCTGGAACTAGAAAGATAGTTGTAAACTATCATGTGGGTGCTGGGAATTTAACCCGGGGCCTCTGGAAAAGCAGCCAGTGCTCCCAACCACCGAGCCATCTCTCCAGCCTCCACCTCCAGCCTCCACTCCCCATTTACTATTTTTAGGAGTTTTATCATGGTTGGTGCAGAGCCACATTTGGAGATTTTCTATGGTCTGCAAGCCAGGCTTGGTAGGACAGAAACTATTTGAAATACCAAAGGAATTAGGTGGGCTTGCAAGCTGGATGGGGCTTCTGTGCTCTGGAGGTGGAAGTGCTGCCCTGGGAAGGAGCTTTGCCCGTCACTGTCTGAGTCAGTGATGATCGTCTCCACATTTTCATCGTAACAAAACTCTGTGATTCTTGCCAAACTTAGAAACCTTTTCTGGACTTGGGTGTTTTTCTTTGTGCTTTTTATGTCTTTTGATCTTGGCTCTGTGGCCTCCGATGGCCTTGAACCAAGTCATTGTCTTTAGTCTCTGAGTTATTGCTGTGAAGAGACACTAGGCAATTATTATAAACAGTCTTAAAGGTTTTGTCCCTTATTACTGTGGTGAACATGGCAGCATACAGGCAGGCACTGAAGCAGTAGCTGAGAACCGTATCCTGAGTGCAGCAGAAGAGACACCAGGCTTGTAATGAGCTTTTGAAACCTCAAATCCCACCCCACTGTCACATTTCCTTTAACAAGGCCACAGCTCCTAATCTTCAGACAGTGCCACTTCCTGGTGACTCTTGTCTTCAGATGTGTGAACTTAGGGGGCTATTACTCAAAGCAGTCATCTTAATTCCCCAATTCATATTGTGAATGAATGTAAAGTAGACCTTCAGTAGTGCATGCCTTTAATCACAGCATTCAGAAGGCAGAGGTAGATAGATCTCTGAGTTTGAGGCCAGCCTGATCTACAGAATGAATTCCAGGGTAGCTAGGGCTGTTATATATACAGAGAAATCATGTATCAAAAAAACAAGAAAAAAAAATCTAAGAATAGATTTTTGTAACCCACAGCAAGAATGATGTCGTCCTAAGTCAGATGGATTTTGAAGAGAAGGGACATAGATCTAAGTCCCTTAATCTTCCTGGTTCAGTTTTGCACTCAGCCCCTCCTGATGTGACTTCAGCTGACCCCACCTCTCGGGTCCTGACTGGAAGGACACAGCCAGCTGGGGTCCATAAACTAGGAGAACATGACAGCTTAGGAGTTAGTGGAGGGCAGTGTAGTGCAAGGGGCACAGTGGTGCTGCTCAGGAATAGATAATTCCAAATGTCCCCCTGCAATGTTGTGGAATGGTGTTTCGTTGAGAGGCAAAGCTCCTACTGGCTGGTCTGTGATCTGTGGATGAGGAGTTGACTAGGAATGGAGGGAGCCATGAATCAGTTGGCATCTGCTCTAGCTTTTCCTCAGAACTTAGGATATGCACACAGTTGTCTGTGCATTTCACTACCTTACATGCTATGTTTCTGTATATTCCAACAGCTGCCTCTGCAGTCTGTTCACTCAGACCAGATTGAGGACTGGACCAGAGGGATGATCAGCCAGCTTTGCACATTCATGACTTAGTCAAGCACTTACCCCTGACTGTATACTAGATGGAGTTTGATGGTCAGTTATTTGGCTGAATCATCCTATTTCAAACTGGTGTGCAGTATTCCTAACTAAAGAATATTTGGGGATACTTTAAAAAGAGTTCCAAACTGTTTATGGGACTGGAGTGTGACTGGAGTTTTATTTTGGTTACAAAGTAATTGTTGTTCTCTCCCCCTTTAAATACATGAGCTTTCAGTCTTGTGTCTTGGAGCAGTTTTTTGCAAACTGGCATGCGTGTGCTTTTTCCTATCCAAAGGCTCTACTAGGATTCATGGTAGTTTCTTTCAGCTATCTGGAGATGAGATGAGGCTGACTGCCTGGTTTGCCTCCTGCAAGATCCAAGTGTAGCAGGACTGCCTGGCATTGAAGCCTCGGAGGAGCTCGGAACAGATTTAGATGAGAATTCAAACGGCATTGTCATCATCTTCTGTTTTGAACAAGAATGAGAAAATAGACTTTGAATTCTGTTTACATTTGGTTGCTTAGAAATTCTGGGCAAATTGCTTAATTGAGAGCTAGTAAATGAAATAATCTGTAAAATGAAATAATTCCACCCTTGAGAGCACATCGTGAGGACACACTTAACAAAAGTGTTCTTGATTGTTGTGCCTGCCTCTGAGGCTGCTGGTGGTTTGAGCGGAGAGCATTGTTGCAAACTGGAAGACTACCTGGTGGTTTTGCTGCTGAGTTAGAGCATTTATTTGTGGCCCAGAGGAATAGAGGCAGAGGGCAGAGGCCAAAAGTTTCCTGCCTAGCTCAACAGAAATGCTCCTATGCCAGGAGGAGCTATGCATAGTGCCTGGAAAAACAGTGTGGTCTAGATTGTTTTTTCGGTTTTTTTTGTCTGTTAGAAGTGGCAAGATGGACTTGTGTTTTAGAAACAGCTTCTAGCTTGAAGGTGGAGAATCCTGACCTTGAGGTTTGGAGCTGGGATAGATACTTGGGTGCTCTGCTGCTGTTCCTAGTGGCTGCTGGGAGCTGAGGACTTGCTGTGCTGCCTAGGGCTATGCCGCCAGTGCCAGCACACAGCTGTAAGTGTCTGACTTGGGCACCTGGAGTCATCTAAGACCAGAACAGATGTTGGCCCTGAACTACTGAACACAAGAACTGCTCACATACTTGCATTCTCTGCCCGGCTAGAGAGAAGGCCCGGCCAGCTCTTGGGTCACTTCTAAACCCTGAGTTAAAGCTTCTCCTTGCACAAGACTTGGACCTCGGTGAGATCTTGGCAGTATCTGTCTCTGCCCTTCTCCCACTCAGATCTTCTGGGAAGGTGCTGGAGAAGACAGCATCATTAAGAGCATATAGAGATCTTGCCGTTACCAGTTTAGGGCAAATATAAATTTCTGTAAACAGGTTATGTTAAAAGATTCTTCTTACTAAACCCATTGGCAAGTATTGTTGACAGCTGTCCACACTCAGGTATGGTCCATGACAGTGGCTTCTGGCTGGAATCTGCTGGCCCGAGTGGATGTGAAGTAGGATGAACAACTTGTTCGATGTTTGAGACACATGGACAGGTGCACAGGTGCACTCGGGTTTTTTGGGGGGCGGGGTCTGGGTCTTTATGGCTACAAATGAAACCATTCTAGTGGGAGGGGAAAGGGTGTAGTGTGCAAAGGAACCCAGGAAGCTAGAAAAGCATGGAGTGCTGGGAACTTAGGAGACTGGCCCCTCCTGCCCCAGACCTCACTTTCTTTCCTTGGATCAGCTCCTTATTTCTACTCTGAGGCATTTGCTTCCTGAGCCAGGGGATTGCCACTCTTCAAACTTTATACTCTTTTCTCCAACTTAGATATTTAATGTCCAAGAAACGAAGATTCTCACCTGCTTCCCTCACCCCGTGTAAGCTAGAAAGTGACTGAGCAAGCTAAGTACTGGCTCAGTACAGGGTGAGTCTGGGTGGCACACAGCCATGACATTCTCTCTTCTTCCAGGTGCTCTAGCCACACAGAGCCAAGCTCTTCAGAAATCCCCAGCCACCACAAAGTGACTGCAGCACAGGACAGGACTCCAGCAAGAGTGCAATGTCCACATTTCCCTACTGGGAGTCTTACTTCTTAAAATCCTAGGGCTGGAAAGATGGCTCATAGGATAGGTAACATGCTTGCTGAACAAGCATGAGAATCTGAGTTAGGATGCCCAGCACCCACATAAATGCTCAGTGTGGGGTAGAGAGATGGCTCAGCTCGCTCTTGCAGAGGGCCCAAATTCCCAACAGCAGCATGGTGTCTCACAACCATAACTACAGCCCCAAGAGATCCCACACACCCTTTTTCTGCATGCCAGGCAGTGCACATACATCCAAGTAAACAAAGCACACATTAAAATCTATATTATAAATGTATAATACTATGTATTATAATTATAAATTATATATAAAGGCCTGTGTCTGTTACCCCAGGGGTGAGGCAGGAGGCGGAAGGAGAAAACTGCAGGAAATTGCCTTCTGGCTTCCACACGTGCACTCGTGCTCAAGTGTACACACCCATATTCATTCAGAGAGACGGAGAGCGCTCAGCTGTTAAAGTATTTGCTGCTTGGAGAGGGAGGGCCACAGATGGGTGCACCACCTTCATCAGGAGCCCCACTCACAACCACCTGCTAACTATAGTCTCAGCTGTACATGCCCTCCCCGTTCTGGTCTCCATGGGCACATGCACATACACATATACCCCCATACAGAGACACAGACACAGATTGCCTAGAAAGTTAAACATCTTATAGGATGTGACAAACTAGAAGAGAGTGAGCTGCTCAGGAGTGGAACAGGGACTTGCTTTTTTGCCCAGCATGGCCTGGTACTGCTGAGGGTGGCCTTAAACTTGAAATCCTCTTGTTCCATCTTCTCTCCGCATCCCCACTGCGAGCACAGCAGATATTCGGGCACCATCATTCCAGGTTGAGAAATAGGGCTCAGAATACACATAACAGCAGGTTTAAAGAGATGTCAAATGGCAGCTAACCTCAGGTCTCATAGATTAATGAGCTGCTTTGCTGATCCACAGTATAGGCAACAGTGCTTTAACAACTTGGAGCTCACAGTACCAATAGGGATTTGTTGGGATTTGCTGAGTCTTGTAAATGAGACAAACAGGTTGCTCCCACTAAGGAAGGACTGCCAACGCTGGAGTCTTCATCTTGACCAAAGCACCAGCCTTCCCCCACAGGATCTGAAGCGTAGCAGAGCTGGCTTCCAACTGGTGAGCCACTACCCCCTAACCTCCATAGCCAATAGTCTGCTCCATGACCATGGCTGTTCCTGCCTTCAATCTGTCCACAGCACTTACCCCTGAGGCTTTCCCCATCTGCTCCTTGTCTTTTTGCCTTAGTGACTAGGAGTGGCCACAGCCTGCCCCAGCAGCCACCTGCCTCCTTGGCCAAAGCCCAGCCCTGATTCCTTTAAGCTTTTGCACTCCAGCCTCTGAGAAACCCTTTCAGGGTGAGAAGGAAAATGGGGGAACCCTCTGTCTAGGCAAGCTTATTTTTCTGGTTGGACTTGTCTGCTGCCTGCACAGTCAATTCATAGACCAGTTCCTTGTCGCCAGCCCAGCAGAGAGGCAACAACTGCCCTCATGCTAGTGACCCTCACATGAGGATTTATGGAAATGCCTAACAAGAAACTTCTCAGAGGCCCTAAAGCGTGCGCCTTCCCCTGGCATCCTCTCTGCAGACTCCCTCCACAAGCATCTCCATTTGCAGCTCACGTAGGATGGCATCAGAACATCTGAACTTTTCAGCTGCTGCCTTGTCTGCTCTGCTGCCATCACAAAATGAGCTATAATGAGAGCTGCCGGTGAGCATGCTGCTTGCCTGCCTATTTAGGCCAGGAAGGAGAATGGGTAGATACTGACCACCTTCTGGGCAATATGATCTCATGATGTTTGTCTTCTTTATGCCTTTACTTTTTAAACAAGGCTTTGGCTCATCCTCCCACCTTTCATTTCTGAACTCACTTTGTAGACCAGGCTGGCCCACAGACATCAGCCTTCTTCTGCCTCCTGAGTTACTGGGATTAAAGGCCTGTGCCACCACACTCAACTGCATTTTCCTCATTAATGACTGATGTAAGAGAACCCAGGCCACTGTGGACAGTACTACCTATGGGTTATATAAAAAAGAATCAAGTAGAGCAAGCCACTGGGACTTTTATGTCCTGGGGCAAACATGTCCAAAACAGGCTGGGGATGGAGATCAGGTAAAGTGTTGATCCAGCAGATACAAATGTAATAATAGGTTTCTTGCCTGGCCTAGTCCCAAGATCCAGACCAGCAGTCCCAAATAATCACACAAAGTCTTACATTAATTACATGCTGTAATTAATTTATATTAATTATTAATTACATAATATAATACATTAATTACATGTCTTAAGGTCTGGACCTGCCCGCCACTGCCTAGCCCCTCAAAATGATTCAGACACTTATTTTAATTACAGTCTGCTTGGCCTCAGGCTCAGGCATATTGCTAGCTAGCTCTTGCATCCTAATTCAACTCATTTCCATTAATCTGTCTTGTCACGTGGCCTGTGGCTTACCTATTCACATTTTGAGAGGCTGGATTACATCTCCCCCAGACTCTGACCTCCTTCCTCTTTATCTATGCTCAGATTTCCTGCCTGCTTCTGAGTTGCCCTGCAATAGGCCAAAACATTCCTTTGATATTCACAGTAATATTCACAGTTTACAGAAAGGCATCATACAAATCCCTAGGTTTGATCCCCAGCACTGCATTCAGGCAGGCTTGGTGGCACACCTGTAATTCCGGCACTGGAGAGGTGGAAGTTGGAGCTTCACAAATTCAAGGTCATCTTCCACTACAGTGAGTTTAATTAAAGCCAGTCTGGGCTATAAGACACCCTGCCTTAAAACAAACCACCCCATCCTTCACAGGTCATTTTATACTCCAATGCAGTGCTTCTCAACTCATTGGTCACAACCCTTTACAGTGGTCTACTAAGACCATCTGCATATCAGTTATTTACAATTCATAACACTAGCAAAATTAGTTATGAAGTAGCAATGAAAATAATTTTATGGTTGGGGTCACCATTGTATTAAGGGGTCGAAGCATCAGAAAGGCTGAGAACCAGTGCACCAAGGTTTCCTGGAATTAGGCTCAAGAAGACTGAAGACTAGAAAGACCTTCAGAATGGTGGCTAAGCTTGTGACAGTACTTGGGATGCTCCCAAGCATTAGGCAATCTATACTTAGGGAAGGGCCAGGTGATTTCCTGCATGCTTGGGGAGGGGCACCTGAATGGAAACAGGAGAGATGGCAGGCAGGGAGTCAAAAATGGTCCTTGGAGCAGCAGCAGCAAAGACTGACCTCTAGTTGGATCAAAAGGAGGCAACTGCAGTCAACTCCTTGGGCTCTGCAGACAGACATCTTGCCTGTCAACATCATTTCCTTTTTTTTTAACTTTATTTATTTATTTTATTCATTTGCCTTGGTGTTTGCCTGGAACTGGAACTACAGACAGTTGTTAGCTGCCATGTGGGTGCTGGGAATCGAACCCGGGTCCTCTGGAAGAACAGACGGTGGCGCTCTAAACCTCTGAGCCATCTCTCCAGCCCCGTCAACATCATTTCCAATGGCTACTGATGGCCACCAGTTACCCTGCTGGTGTGACTCAGTGGCCATGGCTACAAGCCCTTGGATCCAAAAGCATTAAACGGCTCCTAGTAGACACCCACAGGCTTGGGCTAGTCCTGCAGGGAGTCCATGGAAGACAATGGGCATGGGTGTCCTTCCTCACTTGGGCTGACCAACATATAAAAGCTAGGCCTGGGGCTGGAGAGATGGCTCAGAGGTTAAGAGCACTGACTGTTCTTCCAGAGGACCTGAGTTCAATTCCCAGCAAAACCACATGGTGGCTCACAACCATCTATGATGAGGTCTGGTGCCCTCTTCTGTAAAAACTGTATGCATAATAAATAAATAAATCTTAAAAAAAAAAAAAAAAAAAAAAAAGCTAGGCCTAAACTAGCCTTCACGCCTGGGATTGTGACCATACTTTCTGTCCTTTAAAATTTTCTTTTAAAATGTGTGTTTTGCCTGCATGTACATCTGCACCACATGAATGTCTTCTAGAAGACAGAAGTGTCAGGTTCCCCTGGGGCTATAGTTACAGTTGTGGGCTGCCATGTGGGTGCTGTGCTGGGAACCAGATTTGGGTCCTCCAAAGAGCAGCAGCCAGTGCTTTTTTGTTGTTTGTCTGTTTTTTTTTTGTTTTTTTTTTTTTTAAAGACAGGGTTTCTCGACACAGAAAACTGTAGCTCTGTGTACCTCTGTCCTGGAAATCACTCTGTAGACCAGGCTGGCCTTGAACTCAGAGATCCATCTGTCTCTGCCTCTTGAGAACTGGGGTTAGGCTTGCACCACAACAAAATAGCTGCTAGCAGATGTAGCAGACCAGCCTGTGCTTTTTAACCCGTGTCTCTTTAGCTCCACTAAGTTTAAGACCTGCTGTCATGCTATGATCCTTTAATTGACCCACCCCCTGTCTCTGTGTGCAACTCATTGGGACACAAGTTACCTGGTCATTTGTCTCTCCTGAAAGATGGGTACTTGGAAGAGATGCTGAGGTGGCTCCTGAGGTCAATGATAGTGGACTTGAGGCTTGGGGACACCACTTTTGCAGTTTTTCTAATGCTGACAAAGTGCTTTCAGACAGTATAGGTGCTATGTACTGTGGGGAACCCTGGAGAGCCCCTGGGAGCTTCTTCAAAGCAAGGGCATAGAAGCTAAGTGGCTTACTGATGCTGTCACTAGAGGCCTCAGCCAGTCCTGTGGACTTTGATGTTGGGACAGCCTTTCAGAGACCCAGAACTGGGGCAAAGGAGAATGGACCTTGTATCTCCTCAGTGGCTGAATGAGGGTTCCATTCCTAAACAGAAGTTAGGATATTCATCCCCTAGGAGCCATTAATGATGAGACCAACATTAATTTTAAATTATTTATTTTTTTAAATCTCAGATCACAGAATAGTAAGTATGATACAATTTTTCTCAAGCTCAACACACTCATTTCAGATGTTTTCTCCTTTTACTCTTACAGTATGGACAAAGGTATGTAAATTGATGAAGAGAATCACTCAGAGCGTATTAAAACTACTGCTTCCTAGGCACACCCTGAGCTTCTGTCTGGAGTGGGTGCAGGGAGTGAAAAAAATCTAAATCCCCTGTCTACTCTGGGTAGGTGGCCCTTGAGCCCCTGTAGTGGAACACCGCTTAAGACTTGTTGATTACCTACTGAAAGGCATTTCAAAAAACACAGAAATAAGTATACAGAAATAGCTCTTCTATAAAAAATTCCATACAAAAATAATAGTATTTATGCAAAGTTTGAGATACTACAAAATAATATATTAGCCTGTGTACTCATTCTAGAAAGGAAAGTCTCTACGAGGCGGTGAGATGTATTTGCATTTTCCTCTTACCTTGTTTAAACTACTTAGGGTATGACACCAGTGTATGAAAAGAGCAAAGTTACATTTTTCTGGAGACAGTAGCTAGCAGCAGAGGAGCAGAGTGCTGTCTCCAAATGAAAAGCAAGCCACCTGGTGATGTAGGCCATTTCCTCCCTTCTGTCTAGGTAAAGTGTAGCAGGATAAACAGGATATTCAGGTGCTTCACAGAACAGATGGGGTCCCCAGAACTCAGGCATCCTGAACAACCAGAGCAGGTGGAGGACTGGTCCCATTTCTCAGAATGTTAAGCAGCAGCCTGCAGAGAAGCCAATTTTCTAGAGAAACAGCTGGATCATTGGAAATACTAAGTATGAAAAAAGCCAAGCCTGAGGAGGCTGAGCATGCAAACTTAGCAGTCTTTGTATTCAGATATTGTCTGAGGAGGAGTAATTGAGTTTGAAGTCACAGTAATGGCTTCTGAAGCCCAAATAATCTGGCTGGAAACAAGCCACTATAGCCCACATGGCAACTTCATCTCTCAAGATCCTACCAATGTCCACAATAAATGGCCCTGGCCTGGGGAGGGTCTCCAGTGATTGCAACCATCTGCACCCGAGTCCTGAGAGGCCTCAAGCTGGGCCTGCATGATAGGGCTTGGGCGAAGGGATCTGTTGGGTTTGTCAGATTTTTTGGCACTTGGCAAGACTGGAGCTGTCTGGATGGCCCATGGTGAAGGTGTGCTTTACAGCAGGATGCCCTGAGGGAAGTGGCTCAATGGACAGACTGCTCCAGAGGCCGAGAGATGCTGGGCCATGAAGCTCTGCATACTTCCATCTCCAAGTGAGTGGGTCCCAAGAGATGCTCACCCCCTTTCGGAGACCATAGTAGAGAGGACACAAACCCTGACTCTCCACTGTGGCTGCAATGGCTTTTTTCTAAAAGAGCTTTCTAAGCAGGCAGGACCAAGATCTACCGTTAGGATGACAAGGGCCAAAACACTAGTTCTACAGGTTTTTTGTTCTAATATAAAAAGAATAACTCAAAATCTTGCCTTACCTGAAAGAATTATACAGGACAGTACAAACGAGTAGCTGTGGGGAGTGGTAATCTCCCAGGTCAGTGTCTGCACCTCTCGGGGACTCCCAGAGATATCACATGCCAAAGTTCTCTGTCCTAATCTCCCCCTAGCATATTGTGAGCACAGACGTACATGGGAAAACTACAAACTAGCTGAAACTTCAGGTATTTTGCCAATATGTAAGAGACTACTTCCTGACACTTGTCAAAATTTATAAAGGTTTTTAATCAATGAAAAAATAAAGGAAGAATTGTCACATTAAGCTCCCCTTTTTGAGTGATATATAGTGTTTGGCTCAAGTACAGGTTAACAACATGGGTGAGCTGAAAGGCACATTCTGAGGATCATTTAGGTAATGTGCTGTAGGCTTCTGGCATGCACAGTAATCTTCAAAAACTATGTATTAATGAACATTAGTATTTGAAGGTAACTGTCCAAGATGTAGAAAAATAGGAAAGCCCCATCAAAGAGCTGGTTCATAGGCGTCTAGTCTGTATTTCACCAAAGTCAACCCATATGCACCATGAGGGTCATGTTCCATATGCTCAAGTTCATCCTTATGTATTAGCAACTTAACACGTGTAGATCCATCTCAGATCACTGGCCTGTGGTGTAGGTTCAAGGTAACGAGGTGACTGGAACTGTGTGGTCTTGCTGCAGTTCTCACTTGTCCTGTACATACTAAAGCCAGCTAAGTCTAGTATTTTAACACCCTCCCTCAAAACACACCCTGCCCCAAGCACACCACTAAGGAAGGAAATTTGCCTTATGCAGCAGATTTAGTGAATAAGGACAGAGACAGCTTATTTTGTTAGAAAGTGAGCTTATAAAACTGAGCAGGCTTCTTGTTCTGGGTATGGTTATAGCACAAACAGCCGAGGCCATTCCTGTCATCTACTTCATCTGATACACACACACACACACACACACACACACACACACACACACGGGGGGGGGGGGGCTGTCTCAGCATAAATCACACTGCATTTGGAACAGCTCCGCTGCTTCTGACAAGAAGTTGGTTTAGATTTAGAAAGCAGAATTAGAAAGCTATTCATGGATATAGTAGGGCATTTCTTCATCTGAATCATCTGATAGGGTTATTCTTTCTGAGAACAGACTGGGGAATTATCTCCCAAAGATGATGGAGTGCTGCTACTGCTTTAATTATACATTTTGTTAACAGGAGTTATCCTCATTCATTCTGGAAAAAAAAAAATGGCCTATTTTTTTCCTGCCATTTCTTTAAAAGAATCAAATTAAGATGCAAAATGTGGCCAGCAGCCTGTTTTCTGGGGGACTGTTAGAGAGGAGGATTCTGTTGAGTCCCTCTCCTGTGTAAGGCACGATGAATGCAAACATTAACAGGCTTCCAGGGAGCATAGGCCAAGGGAAGCCTGGGAAGCACTGAGGGCCTGAGCAGCTGTGGGGCCTGGTGGGGGTTCTTCACATGGGCGTGTGCAGGCCAGGAGCCAGCTGCCCGTGGTGCTGTCATACACTTGAGAAAGTGAACCGCAAGAGGGAAAGCCTCTTGAACACATTAAGCAGTGTGCCCAGCACCTTCAGGGGTCGATGACAACTGTTCGAAAGGCACCTGTGTACCCCTTCTACAAAGAAGCCAGAGGCTATGACTACAATTTAACTTTTTCTCTTCCATTTTAATTCCCGCACTATGATTCCATGTTGTTGGACCCAAAGGAATATGTTTAGGCGGGATAAGACCAGAGTTCATTTTTCAACATCTCCCTTTAGATTCTTTTCTGTTCCCAGCATGATCTCACTTTGTAGCCCTGGTGGCTTCAAACTGCTGCTGATCCTTCTGCCTGTCCAGAATTACAAGTGTTACCACTCGTGGTTCAGTCCAGTTTTTTCCAGGTAGAGTGTTACATCAGCAGCACCTGATGACTAAAGTGGCATTATCTTAGATGTCCACAGCAGTACATCACAGAGGAACAGGGCTACTCTTGACAGAACAACACGGTAGCCGGGATGGCTAATGGTGGAGGGCACAAAGATGGAGTCTTTGGTTGACCCACTCCAGACAGGATCTCATGTAGCCAAGAATAACTTTTACATCCTAACCATCCTGCCTCCCAATGCTGGTCTTAGAGGCATACAACATGCCCAGCATCTTTGCCCTTCGAAGCCTGTGTGTTGTCAATGTAAAGCATACAGCAGCAGCGATAAGATAAAGGGGAAAGTTCGTTGAGAACTTTTGCAAGGGTTTTGCCACCTGGTAAAAGGAATGGGTGTAATGCATACATTTGCGTTAAGTTCTGGAACATTTTAGGACCAATAGCTCCTTTTTTGAAGACCAAAAAAGCAACTGTTGCCCTTGACCTCTGCAGTTTAGTGCTAAGAGGAGGCAGCCCTTGGTGCATTCTGGATTGCTTTGTTCTGACAGCCTAAGATGTGTATGCTACAACTCATGCCAACACAAAACTCTTTGAAACCTCCAGGACCTATGTGGCCCTTGATCAGTGGGCTTGCACTACAGCTTCCTTCTGATGCAGTAAGCTTCCTCTTAAAGGAACCTAAACTGCACCCGAGCATTCATATGTGTCCGTGTTAATGGCATCAGAACATTTAAGCCAACCAAAGCTTTTCTTCCAGCTCAAGACTTTCCCTATAGGACTAAAAGGAGCAGCATTTTGGACTGAGCTTGGTGCAGGACCCACAGAAGCCAGATACACAGGATTAGGACAAACACATGTGCCTTGAGCTGGTTTCAGAATTGATTCTTCTACCATACTCTGCCTCCTTTCAAGGCCTTAATGTGATAGAAAACTGGGCTTGGCTTGGCAGTAGGTGTCCCATGCTCCCTTACTGAGAAGAGCAGAAACTGGACACACTGCAATAGTCTCATGGCATCTTTGGCTTGAAACTACATATGATATACCACGCTAGCATGAATGCAGTGAACTGGAGCGTTCAAGGTTTTAACAAAAACACTGAATATTGAGTTAGTTTGAAATGCAATTTACCCAGGAATAAATCTGATAAGGTCATTTTGATAATTAAAATATTAAAAAGGTAACATGTACAAGAGAACAATGATGTTCATATTCTTGAAATAAAGACAAAAGTAATGACATTTGGTTCATTTCCACAAATTGCACATGGGTAAAATCATACAGTACTGCAGACAGCTAAAGACAAGCAATTTGGTCAAAGAGTTTGCTTCTTTGTTTCACTGTAAATTAAAAAGCTGTTTGAAATGCATAGCTTTGATTAAAACTTTAAATACAGTTTTCTTCTCAGTAAAACTCCAAATTTAGAATGCTGGCAAAAGGCAGTGCTGACCAAGTCTTTAATGCACATGGAAATGCTGTTCTACTCTGGCTTCCAGGAGTAGCCCTAAAAAACTCCTATGCACCAATGCATTGACAAATGGTCACTTCAGTTTACTGTAAGTTATTCTAAATGTCACCTAGGTACTTAAAAGTTAGCGCTTGCTCCCTTCTAGAAGCTAAGGCAGCAGATGCATGAAATACCTCAGCTAGACTTCCACTAGCTCAGCAGTTCACCTACGTTCCTCAGGCCACAATGATTGCGATCTACATTCCTCACTGTACAGCCCTGGGACTTTCAAGTTCACCTTTGTCTATAAAAGACAGCCCAACAAGGAAGAGAACCATCACCACTGCACACTGCTCCTTGCAGCAATGTCAAGTCTAAATGTTCACTCACTGTGGGGGTCTTCAAACCCCACCTCCATGAAAACAAATGTCATTCTCTGCCATTTTCTCATGGATTATTCTTCCCCAGTCTCTTCAGAAAGCATGCTTTGTTGGCAATGTAACCTACTGCTCTGCTGCTCAGTTTTCATTCAAGCTATATTAACTTTCATTTCAATCATCTCAGCCTTCATGTAATTTGCTTATTGTGTTTCTCTAGTTTTCACTAAACACAAATGCAAACAAAGGCAAAGACTGAAGCAATCATTTCAAAACACAAGAGCTCACACTAAAGACACACATGAGCATCAAATATTAAGACATGAGTTTTCTCCTGTCTTTATTCTGGGGAGGAGGAATCTTCCTCCTCATCTTCCTCATCTTCATCGTTGAATGAGCAGGGGGTCTCGCCTCGGGACTCAGAGCAGTGAGAGACCGCACTACTGGACTGGTGACTGTCTGGGGCAGGGAACTGCCCAGTTGCTAAGGCCACTTCAGCATCCAAGCACAACCCTTGGTTTACACTAGCAAGTAAATTAAAAACAGGTTCATTAATGCACAGACAGGAAGGAGGTACCACTGGGGAGATCTGCTTCAAACCTGACCTACCTGTTTGCGGTAGCAACCCAGCCCTGGCTCTCTGTGGCTTTTCTCACCTTGAAAAAAATACATACCTTGACTGGGGTACGGTGGTGCTAGTGGTCAGGTCTAAATTTGAGACTGATTGGGTAGAGTTCAGAAGTAGTCCCTGATGTAACCAAGAAGGTCCTGTAGAGATATCTGCAAAATAAACACCAAAAAGAGAAAGAAAATGGGGCTCTGAACTCTGTGGCTGTTCTGCTGAGGTCTGAAGTAAGCATGGGTTATATGTCTCATACCCCGTGAAGAACCTGGTACTCTTCATGGTTTTTTGGTGGGTTGCATTGAGGGCACAAATACATTCTTGAACAATAGTGGAAGATATATAGATAGGCAGATTTCAGGGAAAAAGAATTCAAAGTAAAACCATTACTGGCACCTTTTAGTTCAAGGCTTTTTTCCAACACTTCTTTATGTTTACATTATGTATATGTGTGAAAGCCACAGTGGGGGTGTTTATATAAGAGGTGTTCGAGGAGGAAAAGTGTTGGACTGTCCTGCAGCCAGAGTGGTTAGCTGCCCAACAGAATGGAACTCAAATCTTCTGAAAGAGCAGAACGTACTCTTGGGTAGTTTATCTAGTCTTTATTTTTCTTTATATAAAACTTAACAAGGTAGCTTAATGGGTATAGTAATATAGTCAGAATGTGGGCTACCTTGCACATCTGGTGTCCTCATGAAAAACTGACTGTGATATTAACAACCAAAGCCAGGACTGAGTAAAGAGATATAAAAATTCAGAACTATCTTAGGAAAGAACATACAGCTTATGGATCAGGCAGATAGACACTCTTTCACCCTTCCCCAGCCTCTGACTTGTGTGTATGTATGGTGAGTGCACATGTGTGCAGATGTTTCTGAGACAGGGTCGCTCACTAGGCCAGCAGCCCCAGGGATCCTCCCATCTGTCCCCCACAGAAGTGTCTATCATCACAGATGGCTTTTCTCACAGGTGCTGGGAAATAAATCACATGGTCTCATGCTTGCATAGCAAGTACATTAACTGAACCGGCTCCCCAGCCTGTGTACTGTCTTTTTACGGGTATGCAGATAACCTCAGTACAGTTGCACATGTTCAATGACCTATGCTTTTCCTTAGCTAGTTCCCCTTCAGCCCCACTCCTGGTATCATCTGCTTTATAATTCAAAATAGTCTTACTTTAAAAGGTCATGCTTTGAATGACTTTTTGCATTTATAATGCAATCATTTTATTTTATGTGTATAGGTATTTTGCCTGTGTGTGTGTGTCTGTGTACCTACCAGTTTCACGCCTGTTTCCCATGGAGGCCAAAAGAAAGAATTAGATTCCTTGGAACTCAAGTTACAGGTGGTTTTAAGATAGCATGTGGGTGCTGGGAACTGAATCTGAGTCCTCTGGAAGAGCACCCCATGCTCTTAACTGCTGAGCTCTCACTCCATGTCTTCAATCATGGTTTTAATAAAGGTGAGTCAGATAGTAGCTATTTCAGCTAAAAGGAAACCATAAGGGCATGTCCTGCATTTCCTTTCCCCTGCAAATACCATGCTTCTCCCCTCATAGCCAGTCAGTTCTTACTGCACTGTTACTTGCTCCCTGTCTAGAACTGTAACCTCAATGTCTAGGGACCTCAGAATTAATGAATGAATATATACAGTCTCTTTTTACAGTGACTTTTTTTTTTTTTCAAGACAGGGTTTTTCCAGTGGCACCTGTCCTAGAACTCACTCTGTAGACCAGGCTGGCCTTGGACTCACAGAGATCCACCTGTCTTTGCTTCCCGAGTGCTAGGAATAAAGGGGTGCACCACCACGTCTGTCCAACAGTGACTTTAATAGACAGTTTCACATCGCTGGCCATGATGGTGCCTGCCTTTAATCCCAGCACTTGGGAGGTAGAGGCAGGCAGATCTCTCAGTTATTTTTGTTGCTGTGGATGTGTCATGATATGAGTGTGGGAGTCAGGGGTTCTCTCCTACCAACATGCAGTTCCCGAGATCAAACTCAGGCCATCAGGCTTGGCAGCAAACATTTCACCCAGCAAACCATCTTGGCAACCCTTGAGTTTCGTGTAAGTGTGGGTATGTGGATGCCATGGCATGCTTGTGGAAGTTAGTGGACTTTGGGAGTTGGTTCTTGCCTTCCAGCTTGTTGAGGCAGGGTCTTTTATTTCTGATGATTCACCACATGCTCAGTTGCTCTGTGAGCTTCTGGCCAATTGTGTCTCTACTTCCTCATCTCCCTGGATGAATTCTGAGCGAAAAGACGCACAGTGCCACATACAGCTTTTGTGTGGGTTGAAGATGGAACTCAGATGGTCAGGCCAGTGCTCTCATTCACTCAGCCATCTCCCCACACCGTTTATTGTACTGTTTTTACTAAGGTTAGAACACTGTCTAGCCACTGAGACCCCATTCCCATGTACGAGTGAGGAAACTTCATTAACTTTAGACTGACCTCCTGAGCCTTTTTCTTCACAAGCTAAGGCAGCTGTGAGAAGGGGGGGAAGAACCTTCAGTTCTAAGAAGAACAGCAGATTGTGAATACATTTAATAAGAACAAGTCTGAACAAGATGAAATTAAAGCTGGAATCCTGTGCTGAATATGAATTAGTATACTGAACTGTGGAAACTTTCTGCTGGGTCATAGCTATTCACTTGTGAGCATTACAGATTATATTTCCTTTCTACAATGGATCTAAGAAGCCCACATTTCTTTCACATTATTATAGCTCTGCATGGTAGTTCTCACACTCTTGTCCAAGGGCCATTCCCTCCCTTTCATACGAAAGGCACATGTCCCTTTGAACTGACAGGAAAATCTGTAGCCTGATCTGCAAATGAGGTCATGAAGAGATCAAACTACAGAGCCTGCTAATCACCCTGAGCCTTTCCGCTGGGAAGAAGTAAAAAACCTTCTGGTGATTTATTGAGTAAGCCCTTTATTCAGACACCGCTGGACTTCCAGTCTGATGAGGCTGAGGAAACAGCAAGATCTGTGCCAGAGAACACGAGCAAAGGGAGCACGAAGCACTGCATAGATGGGAAGGACCAGCCAAGGTGCAAGAGGGAACGGTCACACTTGCAGGGGCCCACGGAACAGACTTAACTCATGAAGCACGGCAGAACCAAATCTCAGTTAACAATCTTGGGAGCAACACCTAAAGCAGCTACCTTTTTTGCTTATATTTGATTTTATATACCTTACAACTAATATTAAAACTCAGTTAAAGAGATGTGAAGTCAGACACAGTTGTGTGCACCTATGGTCTCAGTTACTCTGGAGGCCCAGGCAGCAAGGTAACTGGAGCCAGGAGTTCAAATCTAGCCTAGCAACAGTGAGACCCCATTTTGAAATGACTAACAACAATAAAAAGTTTGTGTGAAATTCTGTATAAAATCAAAGCCCAAAATACTTTTAATTGTTCAAGTTACCTTTACAGAATACATAATATTGTTGGAATTAGCAAAACCACAAATATTTCCCAATTAGTAGCAAATATATGAATTACAGAGCCTGTAAGTTTCTTTTTTATTAACTATACCTAGTGTACTCTTTCAATTTATAATAAAAATAAAGTCATACCTTCAAGAAAAATGTAGCCAATAAATACATGAAAAGATTTGACATTCTAAATCATTAGGGAAATAAAATTTAAATTACTGACTTACCACTTTACATCCACCCTGTGAAATTATAAAGATGAACAGAGATGGGAACAGCTTGGTAGTCAGATTTATCATGCAAAAAAAGGTATTCAATCACTAGCACCAAAATTTGTGGTATGTCTTAGATTGTTTAAAAGCCATTTGACATTTCATAAACAATCTAACAGTTCTACTCCAACAGAGCTGAAAATATGTTTATAAAAACAAAACAAACACTCAAAAGTCTAAACAATCCAAATACGTACCAATTGATGGATAAATGACAATGTGGCCTACCATTAAATAGATACTACTTCCAATAAAAAGGGATGAGTACAATTGAGCCTCCCCAATCCTAAAATCCCAAGTCTGAAATGTTCCAAAATCTAAACCTTTCTAAGTACTGACATAATGCCACAAGTATAAAATTCCATACCTGACTTCAGATGATAGGCCACAGTCAGAAAACAGGAATATTAAAATATCCTATAAAGTAACTGGGTACAGTTGTACATGAAACACAAATCTCATGTTTAGATCTGGGTTCCATCTCTCAAATAACTAAATTCAAAGATTCTAGGATACAAAAAAAAACACCAACCAAATAACCAAACAACCCTCCCCCCCAAACCAAACAAAAAGAACCCCACCTAAATCCGAACCATTGTCTCATCCTAAGTATTTTGGATGGCCATAAATACTTAACTAATACATAGGCACAGAATAGTTTAGATGAATACTGAGTACATTAAATATATTATGCAAAGCAAAAGAAGTTATTACTAAGGCCACATAATGTTCAATCTTATTTATATGTAATAGCTGTAACTGAGAACTGACTAAACACAGTAGGGAAAAAAGAAAAGAAAGAAAGATTAGACTACTAGTTGTCAGGGCTGGGAGCTGGGAGGATGGACTAATGATATGGATTTCCTTTTATGGTTCTAAAAATGCACAGGAACTGGGTGTAGAGGTGTATACTTTAATCTTAGCACTGGGAAGCAGAGGCAGGTGAATCTATGACTTTGAGATCAGCCTGGTCTCTATGGTCAGTTCTAGGCAGCCAGAGTTGTGTGGTGAAATCTCTTTAAAAAAAAAAAAAAAAAAAAAAAAGTGTTTAGGAATTAAGCAGTGAAGATGGTTGCAAACATTTGTGAATACAATAAAACACCACCGAATTACATGCTTTTAGAAATGGGCATTTCATTTCCAGAGCTGGAGAGAGACAGCTCAGAGGTTGCAAGCAGAAGACCTGGATTCCATTCCCAGAACCCACACTGTAGTTCACAACTGTCTTTAACCCCAGTCCCAAAGGATTCTGACACCCTGTTCTGTGAAATAGTCCTCTGTCCACTGTAAAAATTTGTCACTTGAATTGGTGTAAGATAAAGCCAACTGGCCGACAGCCAGCTAGGAAGTGTAGGTGTGACCATCAAACCGAGGATGGCAGAGTCGGAGGAGAGCGGCAAGGAGCCAGAGGAGCAAGGTGAACATGCTGGACTGACCTTGCTGGACTGAGAAAGGGTACCAAGCCACAGGGCAAAGCAGAGATAAGAAAGACGGGTTAGTTTAACTGTAGGAGTCAGTTAGTAACAAGCTGGAGCTATTGGCCAGTCATTTGTAATTAATATAAGCCTCAATGTGTTTATTTGGGAGCTGCTGGCAAGCAGAAACTTATGCCTACACATGTGGTACACAGACATAAATGTAGGCAAAACATCCATTCACATGAAATTTTTTAAGTGGGTGTTTCATTTTATGAGAATTAAATTTTAAGGGGCTGGAGAGATGGCTCAGAGGTTAAGAGCACTGACTGTTCTTTCAGAGGACCCGGGTTCAATTCCCAGCAACCACATGGTGGCTCACAACCATCTATGATGACATCTGTTACCCTCTTCTGTATACTGGATACATAATAAATAAATAAATCTTTTAAAAAAAATTTAATTCAAAAACTGACTGGGAAAGTAGGATACTTCTACTTTTCAGAGGAAAGTGTAATTTAGTAAAGTCAAATGAAAAATTTTGGCATCACCTAAGAAAGCCTGAGACCCACCCAATGTAGATCCAGTAATTTCAATCTGTATGTCTGCACACGGCACTAGGACACATGGCTAACGTTCAAAGCAGCACTGCATTTTAACATCAACAAGGGGAAAAAATGAACTAACTGATTTGTTCATGCAACAAAATTTAATGTGAAAGTAAAAACGTATGTTTTTTCACATTATGCACTCAGTTATACTAAATCACACAAAGAAATCTGACAGCTATAATGTTAAGTCAAAGAAAACCAAATCACTAAAGAAAACATCACCCCATGCAGTTGTTACAGTCCAGTATGTAATCACAGTACTTGGGAGACTGAGACAGGATACTTTTGAGTTCAAGTCCAGCCTGTGCTGTTACAAAGTGAGTTCCACATCAGCCTGGGCTACAGACAACCGAAGAAAGACATGATTTTATTTATAAATGTCAGAAGACAAAACAATGTTACTTTTCCTGCTTGTCGGACTCTTTTTTACCTGAAAAGCAGTGGGTCTCACCCTGTGGGTGGCACTCTACCAACTGAGCTACATTCTAGTTCTCCAGCGGGTCTCAACATGTCCATTACAACCTTGTGGTCAGATAACCTTTTCAGAGATTATATATTAGAGACCCTACATACCATATGTTTACATTCCGATTCATAATAGCAACAAAATTAGTTATAAAGTAGCAGCAAAATCATTTTATGGTTGTGGGTTCCCACAACATGAGGATCTGTATTAAAGGGTTGCAGCATTAGGAAGGTTGAGAGCCATTGCTCTAAAGAAAAGAAAATGAATGATAAATAATAAATTTAAAGCCAGAGTGTAATATATATATATGTATATGTGTGTGTGTGTATATATATATATCACATCACATATATATCATCCTAACACTTGAGGCTGAGGTAACAGCAAAATCTTGTCTAAAGGAAATTCAAGGAGTTGGCTACATCTAAGTCTGGGTGAGTCACAGAGAGGAGGCACACAAATTATTTCATCAGTGGTCATCTTTGAGTCACGGAACTAGGCCCTTTTAGTCTTTAACTGTAGAAATACTCTATCCACTCACTAACAACAAACCATTCACAACCTGGAGGGGATAAGAATCAGTAAATACAGTCCATTTAGCAATTTTACTATTGAAAGAATAATGAGCATATGCATGAATCATGTCCTCCGGGTTTTTTCCTTGCTACTAAAAACTTTTACTATCTTCCCTGTGGTAGTGTGAATGAGATGTCCTGCTTGCTGCCATGATTGCTCCTTCTGTAACTCTAAGCCCAAAGCAAACCCTTCTTCTAGAAATTGCCCAGGTCACGGTGTTTTATCACAGCAATAGAAAATTAAGACATTTCTACTTTGTAAATCAGATCTATTGAAATAGAGAAATACGACATTCCATTAGAGTGAGGTGAGGGATTTTTTTTTTTTTTTGTAACCTACTTTAAGTTCCCCTAGGAGCGAGAATTACAAACAAAAATAAAAACAAAACTTCCATCAAGCTTTTCACTTAAAAACTTTACTACACTCTACTTAAACACTCAGAATTAGAGTTCTCTACATTTACAGAGTTCTACAAGAACACTACAATTATATTAGACCTAAATTTAGTGGTGAGTCAGCCATTTTTTACAATATATATTGTATCCTCTAAAAAGCTTGTAATCCTCTAAAAATCACTGATTTTTGAAAAAAGTCACAAATTTATTACATAAAGTATTAAAGAATGTCACCCAGTAAAGCTATCACAGATTGTCTGAATTGCATTCTGTGACAATGTTTAATACGTGAGGTTGACATTCAATCATGGGCGTGTTAGCACCACCAGCATACCTGTGATATAGCCTTCTAAAGCTTTCGGAACCAGTGATTTTGCAATTTTCAGGTCTTCCAAAGAACATTTGCCTGACTCCAGACCAAAGGACATTCCCATCCGCTTTAGAACTTCTATGTCATCATGGATCTCAAAGGTGTTATCAAAATTAAAAAGGTATTCAAACCTGCAAAACAAGCAAGGAAGGGGGCGCAAGGGAGACGGTTCAGCAGGTGAAGATGCCAGACACCAGCCCTGACAACTTGATTTCAGTTCCCCAGATATCTCTCTCTCTCTCTCTCTCTCTCTCTCTCTCTCACACACACACACACACACACACACACACGCTTAAATACATAAATTTAACGATAATAATTTTTTAGAGAAATAAAGGAGGCCAGGTGGTGGCAGCACACACTGTTAATCCCAGCACTCAGGAGGCAGAGGCAGGCAATTCTGAGTTCAAGACTAGCCTTGTCTACAAAGCGAGTTCCAGGGCAAGCCAGGGTTACACAGAAAATCTCTGTCTCAACAAAACAACCCCAGAAAAAAAACAAAAATTATTTTAAAAGAAAAGGAGCATGGGATTTTGGAACTCTGAAAGGTCTTACACCCCACACTTCGTGTTTAATTTACTTATTGTGGTCCCTAGGAGACTGGGCTTATTAGCCTCCAGGAAATACAGTGAATGCTCCAGTGATTTTCCTGAGTCAATGGCTAGCCAGCACACTCAGCAATCATAAAGACGGTCCCCTTTGTTCTGAGATGAGGTTGTGCCACACTGCACAGATTGGTCTGAACTCCTAGTCTCAGAGATTCTTTTAGGTAGTTGGGACTTCAGGCACTCGAACTGAACATATCTGAATTAAATGGAAGCCGATTTCAACAAACCAAACCCAGCCAAATCATGTCTTGAGGAGCTAAGAATCAAATATCTTAAGCAAGTGTTACAGAGCTCAGTATGGTGTTCATGCCTGTGATACCATTACTTGGAAGGCTACAGTAGGATCATTCTTGAGTTTAAAGCCTAGGTCCAGCCTAGTCTTCAGAGTGAGAATCTGTCACAAATAGAAGTACTACATATAAAGTACTTAGCACCTATCAGAATGTTCTTGAAAAGTAGTCAGTTGAGATGTCTTGCTACACAGCACAATCAGGAAGTAAAGACAGGGCTAGCCTAAGCTTGGTCACCAGGAAATACTTTGTGGAAGGACATAACTTACTCCTTCCAGCCAGGCCCGAGACCTCCATGTACAGGTCTCAGTTTTGTACTATTTGTCTAGAGTAGGTTCTGAATAATAGTGGGTTTTACCTTGTTATGTTAAAAGCATGTGAGGTTGAGACTTATACTACATCTTAAACCAGGGCACAGCCTATAAACTTAAAGCAAGATGCTAAAGTGTGAGTCTGAATAAAGCATATTAACAAGCTTACAATTAACTGGAAGTGGGTACTTGCCAGAGGGAAGATTTCAGGCATCTTTATATGGAGATGGACTTGTAAACTTAATTTCATTGTGTGAAAGCCTCCTTACTAATTAAGAGTAAGATTGCTTCACCAAAGTAACTGACAGACAAGATTATGGACCTACCTCAAATAACAAGTATGTACAGGCTGCTCCATGAAGGGATGTCAGGCAAGGCATGAGTCAGTGACCACCCAAGGCTAGAAGCAAAATAGATCTCAGCCTGGGTGAAAAGTGTCCATAAACTGCTAAGGTCAATGGCTCCCAATTTTCCTGATATTATTTTTTAATTCTTTAAGATGTATTTATGTATTGAAACAGGTCTCTCTCGTACAGTTCTGTTGAACCCTTCTGTTCAACCTCCCAAGTACTGGGTTTACAGGTTATATACTACATGTTCAGCTGTGGAAACCTTTTAACCTAAAAATTTTATAGCCACTCATAAAAGAAGAGACTAATTTTAGAGAGTAATTACAGTATGGCACTTATAACTTATAGGTCACTTCTGAAGATGCTAATCACTTTGAAAACTTCTTATGATATGCTGATAGTCCTCTAAGACACAGGTTTCTGTAGAGTCTGAGGAAGTAAACAATAACTGTTGCATAGCATTTTAGTGAGCTAGATATTGTATAAATTTAGTTTTTATAAACTGGCAAAATAAATAACTGATCTTAATTTTTTAGATCTTGAATTCTTATACATTATTTTAGTGTGAGTGTATCTCTGAACATGTGTGGAGGTCAGTGAAAAACCTGGAGTTGAATGTCTCCTTCTCCTGTGTGGGTTTTGAGGATCAGAATCAGGTCACCAGGTTTGGCAGCAAGGATCTTATCTACCGAGCCATTTTGCTGGCCCTAAGTTATTTTTGTGGAGGAAGAAGGAAGAAGACCTCAAAGAGGTGAAGAAATTTAAAGAATAAAAACTGTTTGTCCCTAAGAACAGTAAACGGCACTTATAAAATGCTGCAGTGAAGCAGATCTTTAAAAGCATTATCTCATGCATCCTCCCGAGGCTGTAAAGAGAGCTCACGGAGCAGACTGGGAGAGTAGTTCCAGTCCACACCTGGAACTGTCTTGTCCTCTGCACTTCTGACTTCCTCATGAAGGAAGGGTAAGTAAGATACGATGAGTGCTCTACTTTGCAAAGTGCTCCTCTGTACCTGATAAAGTGAATGGTGTCAATTTTATTTAAATTGTTTAAAGATTTATTGATTGACATGGTCACATGTGGAGGCTGGATGAGAACATGGGGTATCTATCCTCTGTCACTCTTGAACTTGTTTTAAGACATTTCTCTTATGGTTGGCTAGGCTGGCTAAGCAAGGGGTAGGGAACTTTCTGCTCTGTTGTCTTTATCCTCGCCCACCCTGCCCCAGAGCCAGGGTTATAGGTAAGCATGGCACACCCAGCTTTTATATGGGGGGGGGTGCCCCTTGCTCATTAATAAACAAAAGCAGCAGGTGTTATAGTACACACCTTTAAATCTCAGCATGTGGGAGGAAGATGAACTCAGGGCCATCTTTGGATACAATAGTAAATTAGAGGACAGTCTGGGCCAAAAGAACCTTTCTTAACAAAAACAAATCAATAACAAATAGAATAATACTGATGTATGATATAGTAAGATGAGACAATTGCTTTCATGCCCCATATGGTTCTAATATAGTGTCATAATAAACTATAACAGTGACTCACCAATGAACCAACTTCCCCTGGTTGCTCAGTGATGGTCTAACTTACGGCAATTACTTACTCAGCTACTACACAAGTGTCACACATGACAGCTGGGGCCCAGGTACCACCATACATATGTCCCAGGCAAGCATGACATGGGTAAGGGACCGTGAATAAAGCTCACTCTTGCTGAGAACAGCACCCATGTCCGAGGCCACATTTCACATACCCCATGGAAGCCAGTTCTAAAGGGCTGTAGATAGTGGAGTGTACCATCTTTACGAGGAAGAACAGTAACAGAAGGCCAGCCCTGTACCCTCCCCTAGTTCCCCACTCACTTGTCACTGGAGATGCTGCAATCTATGACTGTTTTTCTGCTTGTATTCATGATTATAAATGGCAGCTGGATGGTGGAATTCACAGCTGGAGGACCCTGGTTTTGTTGTTCATTTTGTCGATTTCTCTGTACCAGGTTTTTAAAAGCAATTTGCTGTAATGTTCAATAAACAAAAGGTGGTCATTTAATATAAAAAAAAGTGACTTGAAATTTAAATGAATTAACATATTACATTTTAAATATCTGTCTCAAAACAAGAGTATTTAAACAGGGAGCCCATCTATACTAGCAAATAAAAAAGTTAAAAATAATAAAAAATTACAGTGATTAAGCTTAATAAACACATTTCAAGAGTAAAACACATATTTTTTTTTCTTTTTTCTTTCTTTTTTTTCTGAGACAAGGTTTCTCTGTGTAGTCCTGACTGTCCTGGAATTCACTATGTAGACCAGGCTGTTCCTGAATTCAGAGATCCACCTGCCTCTGCCTCCCAAGTGCTGGGATTAAAGGCTTGAGCCACCATGCCCAGAAAAACACATATATTTTGATGATGTATTTTGATAAGGTACATATTGGGGTCTCCTGTTTCCATTTCTCAGAGATAAGAGAGAATCCAGCAGCACCAGCAATAGTTCTCTTCAGAGTGACCCCAAGTAAGTTTAGGCTCAACTCACCTCATGGAGCATCCTCAGAGTTTAGGGTGAAATACACCTCATTTTTCTATCTAGTCCATAGACACACAATTCCTTTAAACCAGAGAATTATTCTGAGGATGGCATGACATCTGGGATAGTCACAACAGGAAACATAGGCAGAAGCAGCCCTGCCCTGCTGGTTGTGGGAAGGTGGGTTTCCAGCCCTTGCAAGCTGTGTCCCGAGTCCCTGCCACAGTGGTTTAAGGCCTGCACAGCTCAGACCCTTCACTCCGAGCACTTCAAGAATCCAGCCCAAGGCTTCCCCAACCCGCCACTTTCCTTAGAGAAAACGGGCTCAGTACAAAGTATAAAATATGTGAAGATCTCAACTTTATCACTGCTCATTATAATTATTACTGAAAAGATAAAGACAATACCTTAATATTAATCAGACAAGATAGCTAGTTTAAAAAAACAAAAATTAGGCTGTTTCTCTTTCATCTGCTCAGAAAACAATGTTTTTCAAAACTCTCAAATTCACTTAAAATAAAAATCTTAGTAGTCTATGTTCAAAAATATTTCATTTCAGCTTTAGGGCCTTAACTAAAACTTCATTTACCAAGTTATCTTAAAATGGCTGGGTCCTACCTCACTAGAAAATTGTCTCTTAAAATTCATTACTCAGAAGGAACACCAATTTACCCTAGTATTAATTGTCCAATTACCAATGTCAACTACCACTATTACTATGATTATCAAACTTGTTATATTTCTTCGTTATTTTCTTTTCCCAAAAAACAAAAATAGGGGGCTAGAAAGATAGTTCAGTGGTTAAGAGCACTGGCTTCTCTTCCAGAGGATCCAGGTTCAATTCCCAGCAACCACTTAGCAGCTCATAACTGTGTGTAACTCCATTTACAGAGGCTCTAACACCCTCACACAGACATACATGCAGGCAAAACACTAATGCATATGAAATAAATAAATACAAAACAAAAGCCAAAAGTAGTTTATATTCATTCCAACTCATTTTCCATCCAGAGAAAAATGTGCTGAAATTGAAAGTAAGAAAAATAAAGTTGTCAAACATATCTACATAAGTTCTTTTTCTTTCTAGAACATAGCTGTGATTGATTGACTGAGACTGACTTATAGAGGAGTGTCCAGGTTGATCTCTAGCTTGCTGTGTAGCTAAGGATGATCTGTCTTCAATTCCTGATCCTTTTGTCTCTACCTCCAAAGTGCTGGGAGTATAGACCTGTCATCATGTCCTGTGAGAACACAGACTATGGGTTGAGATCCCATTTGAGGATAGTAAATGAATGTGTGAGTTACCAAAAATAAATTTTTTTAAAAAAAGGCAACAGTAAAAGTTTTCTGAATTATAATAAAAAACTTAATTCAAAATCTACCACACTATGAATCTATGGTGTTTCAGACAGTGCTCACCTGCGTTGTACTGTCCAGTTCACGAAACACAAACATGGCCAGTCTGCACTGTCTCTGCCTTCACACCATGCAGCAATGGACAATCGCTACCTGAAACACCTCAGTTAAGATGACTGCATACTAGGCTGCAGAGATGGCTCAGTGGTTGAGAGCACTGAGTGCTCTTCCAGAGGTCCTGAGTTCAATTCCCAGCAACTACATGGTGGCTGTTGCTGAGATAAAATACTCTGACCAAAAGCAACTCAAGGAAGAAAAGGGTTTATTTCGAGTTACAGTCTATCACTGCGTGGACTCAGCAGAAACCATGGAAGAACACTTGTTGGCTTACTTGCAGATCCATACTTAGCTCTCTCATACAGCCCTAGACCACCTATCCAGGGAATGGTACCATCCACAGTGGGCTGGACTCTCCTACATCAATTAGCAATCAAGATAATCCCTGGTGCCATCTGATCTGGGAAATTCTTTACTTGAGACTCCTTTCTTAGAAGACTCTAGAACATGTCAAGTTGATAGTTAAACCGAACTAGGGCATGTGAGGAAAGTAACTAATACACAAAGATTAAAAAGAGGTGTTATCCCTGGACTGAGCCTTCAAACCCCACTCCAACTATAGGAACACTTGACTCACTCTTGAGGGAGGGGCGACAAAACTGGATTTGCCAGGAGTGGAGACTGAACCAAGCATTATTGGGTCAGTGGGACCATAGGACTGTCTGCTGCCTGCCCAGGGAGGGGATGGGGAGTTGTGGAGAAGA
>PVIH01011610.1:28970-68292 GCA_004025045.1 Sigmodon hispidus
TAAGGATATACAGGGATGAAAAAGAAAAAATTCAGAGGGAAAGCTGAACACAAAGTAAATATATGTGTAGTAATCTTATTTGCATTATCACCCTTGATAAGTCATACTTATGATTTTTATCTTCTTCATAGTTATTGTTAACTTATCAGCATTTTAAATTCATTTTACTGTTTTTCTTGATAAATACAAAATAAATAAATAAAAAAAAATGTCCTAATATATATCTTAAATTAGAAAAAAAGGTGTTGTCTAACCCTAACCTGTATCATATGAAAAATGAGTTGTGACATACTAAGAAAAACCAAACCAGCTGAGCTACAACAAAGATTAATTAATGTGCAGGGGTACCCTGCATAATTTATTTTCTATGACAACTTTGTAAATCGTTAGATAAAGGGAATAAAAATGAAACATTAAGAGAAACTAAGTTGTATGTCTACAGAAAACCTGTTTTCAGTAATATTTTAAGTTTCATTTACAGTTTGGAGCCACTTGCTTCTATAAATGCTACCAGGCTGACCTCAGGTTAAAATCTAGAAATGTTTGGCTGGAGAGAAAGAAGATGAAAAAAAAAATTAGGACTTACAAATTACAGATGTTTCTAATGTCAAGATAAGCAAAGAAGCAGGAGCTGTGGTGGCGAACACCTTTAAACCCAGCACTGCTGAAACAGGTAGACAGCTGAGTTCCAGGCCCTCAATTATAATTATAATGCTATTCTGTAACCAGCCCAATTCTGTAAACGAGGGGAAATGACCTAACGATTCTCATGGTCAACTTTCATTTACCTTCAAGGCTACCTGAATCAGCCCACAATTGTCAGCTAGATCTTGCTCCTCTGACAGCCTGTTTGGTTTGGTTCTGCACTTCTGAAATCAGGAGGATGACCCCCCACATCCCATCTAGCTCTACAACACCATTCATCACCTGAGTCCTTTACCCTTCAAAACCCACATATTCCTGGCTGAGCATGGCTGCACACACCTTTAATCCCAGCACTCTGGAGGCAGCGGCAGGTGGATTTCTTTGAGTTTGAGACCAACCTGGTCTACAAAGTGAGTTCCAGGACAGCCAGGGTTATTACATAAAGAAACCCTGTCTCGAAAAACCGCACCAAAACAAAACTCTCACACATTCCAACTTGGCTGCCTTGGCTCCCCTAAACCCTGCTTACCATATCCTAGAGAAACTCAAGAAGTTCAACCTGACCACCTTGAGGCCGTGGCATGGTTCCCTTGTAAGAGATGAGGGGAGAATTCAGACCCATCTATTTTTACAGGGTCTTTTTAAAAGATATTTAAAAAGAAATTAGAGGGGCTAGAGAGATGGCTCAGAGGTTAAGAGCACTGGCTGTTCTTCCAGAGGTCCTGAGTTCAATTCCCAGCAACCACACAGTGGCTCACAACCATCTATAATGAGATCTGGTGCCCTCTTCTGGCATGTGTGTATACAAAATAAATAAATCTTAAAAAAAAGGAATTAGATAGTTCTACCGAGAACCTTGACCAGTATGAACAGATCTTCCAAGCATCTAAACAGCCTTTATGGCCTGCAGAGATTTCATGTTCACTTTAGATCAGACCTTGACCTTAGAAGAAGAAAGGGCAACAGTGACTGGTAATGACTAACAGGGCCCAGAGTCAAGACTGAAAGGCCTAGGTTCCATGAGTCCAGGTGATCCTTTCAGATCCACCCAGAAATCCCCATGGTCATTGGAAGAGAAAGCGCTTCATCATACTGCTGAGGATTTAAGAAAAGCAAAGCGGAGATCAAACTCTCGATTACTATTAGAAAACATACTAATGTAACACCAGAGTCCTTGGAGGATGTCCTCCTGAAAGACATAGTCTTCACCCAATCAGTTCCAGATAGCCATAGGAAACTGTAAAAATAAGTAAGAGCCTGGGTTGATCTGTCTAGACCACTACCTCAATGTACTTCAAACAAAACTCGGAAAGGGAGAAGGAAAAGAACAAATGATATAATAACCTACTGGCTGCTACGAGAGCTACCTAAAGAAGAACCATCTTGAAGGAGGATATACTTCCTCTGTGGCCAGCCAGTGTACTTCTGGAGGGAACTCTGAGAATTATGTCTCACTCTTACCTGAACCCTTTCCCATCTGCCAAGGTAATAACTGGAGGGCCATCTTGTGCGACAGGAGCTTGTAACCAGCTCCACCATCTAAACATTAACGGGTTCTAGGATCCCTAATACCAGTCCAACTTGAGGAGCTTCAGGTGACTTTATAAGACGGTATACTTTCTAGTGGACACAGAAACCTGACATTTCATGGTGCCCCTTTCTCCAGGTCCCTGATCCCAGAAAACAGCCATTTTTTGCTCCCAGGGACAAACTGGGCTAGCTCCAAAAATGTATGCCATAGCCTACTGCCTATGGGGAAGACTTTATTTTCTAACCCTTCTCATTTGGCCTTCCATTTGGGCAGAAACAGTCTCTCTCAGCATGAGTGGGACTTGTCTTGCTTCTGACAGGGATTCTAGGTTTGCTTCTTGTGGAAGAAAGTATAAACCTTTTAGTACAGACTAGATGGGGAAGACTATATAGATCAGGCCAGAACCGCTTTACCAGTTCTGATACATCTAAAAGATTCCCCTTAGGGACAAAACAACAAGCAGCAAAACTCCTGAACAGTGTGATTTCTGGTAAGAGTGAGCCCCCAAAGGGAGCTGCTGCACTCCAGGTGGGAACTAGAAGTTAGGGATGGGGTAACTATGACAACTGGACCATCTGAAAGGCTAAGCAGCATTCACGATCAATGAAATCTGACAGGTAGGCTGTTGTGGTGGTATATTTTATATTTTAATTTTGACACAAAAGGGATATGTGGTAATATTTTATAGGCTGTATTGGTATTCTTCTAGAAACTACCAGTTGACACGACAGCTACAAAAAACACTGGCTTTGGGAATAAATAAGCAGAGAAACATCCTATGAGCAAGAAAGTTAGTGAGAACATAAGCCAGATCTTTACCTGAAGGAGAAGCTCTTGTAGCTGGGCCCGTTTCTGCTTTATCCGTTCTATCCGCCTCTGCTTCTCTATCTTTAAAGCATGTTATAAAAAACAAACAAATCTTTCAATCATTTTTTAAGATTTAACTTTATTTTATGAGTGTTTTACCTCCACGTCATGAGTATCTGATACCTGGTGTCCTTGGAGGCCAGAAGAAGGCACCAGATACCCTAGAATTACAGACGGTTCTGAGCCACCATGTGTTTGTTAGGGACAGAACCCTGGTCCTCTGCAAGAGCAGCAAGTGCTTTTAGCTACCAAGCCATCTCTCTAGTCCCCAAATAAATCTTTAAAATGAAGTTGTACTTTCATTTATTGTTGTTATATTTTGAGATAAGGTCTCCCTATGCAGCCCATGCCAGGCTCAGATCCAAGATCCTCTTACCTCTACTTCTCAAGTGCTGGCTACAGTGGTGTATACCCAGCACACTGGTGTATGACACCATATCCAGCTTGCTTTCTTTGACACATCAGGTAAAACACCTTTCTTGTCTCCTGCAACAAATTATTTCCAGTCTGATCCTTATCTACTCTGATCTACACTAGGAGCTCCTTTTCATAGTTGTACTAACCAGCACACCCTTTGTATTACTTCAGAGTCACATGAACATCTGTGTGACACTGCTGTAAATAAAGGCTAAGCCCTTAACTGCCCGGTATGCCCACATCCAGCCAGGCTAAGCCACACCTGACTCTTGAGAACATGCCTCTCTGATCCCCCTGTCACTACTCAACTCAGATCATACCCAATCCTTTCTTCTCTGTACCACTTTCCTCTCCCTTTTACCAGATGTTTTTATTTAAAAGATTTTTTTTTTGAGACATAATGTTGCTATATAACCCAGACAAGACTGGATCTTGTGATCCTCCTGTCTCTGCCTTCCAAGTGCTGGGATTAAAGGTGCACACTGTTGAACCCAACATTTTAAAAATAGTTTCCCACTGTTTCCATGAAGGTCTACATTGCCTAGCATTCAGAAATTTACTATATCACTTATCTACAGCTATATACCTTGGCTACACTCAGCTGTAAGCATACTTTGTGTGCCTGTCTTGGCCTTAAACATTCGGCAAACTTCTGTTTCTTTCAAAACTGAACTCAGTGATAATTTCCTTGGCAAAAATCTACCCTATACCTCCTTCCAAGAGACTCTACATACTTTTTTTCATGGGTGCTTCTTCTCTCTCCCATCTCCTTTCTCATTCTTGAAATAAAACCTAGGGTCTCATTCATACTTAGCAAGAGCTCTACTACTGAACTGTATCTTGAGTTCACATTAAATCATATTTTTGACAACTCTTCTAAGGACATGATAATGTTAGTAGATTTTAGTTTGAGTTAATGTAATTCAAATGATGTTGAAATTCAACTCAAGAAGAAAAAGAGAAAAGGAGATATTTCTACTGTAGCACATAACACTATTATATTATACTATTATTTTCTGTCATTCACAAGGACAATAATAGTATTTTCCCCCCTAATATCTGTGGGGATGGAGTGCAAAAGTACTGAGTAAAATCTAGCATCAACTGTAATTATCTCCAAGAGCCACCATTGATCTAAGATATATTATTCATAGTCTTCACAGTAAAGTTACAACAAGCTGATTCAGAAACAGTGTGTCAGAAACACACTAATTTAGAGAAATTTTTCCATAATACTTAAAGTTAACCAAGCTAAAACTGCTTCTTATCATTGCTGCAAAATTTAGTGAAGGCCACATACAAAATGCCATCCTGTCACCAAGGTAAAGTAAACGGTAAATTTAACTTTCATAGTCATATTTAGGATACTGGATAAGCAACATAGGAAACAAACCACTAGCTTGAGCTAGTGTTTGAAGGCATACAGATTTACTTTGCATCAAAATAATTAATCAGATAAAATTAGATCTATTAGATGGCCTACCAAAAATTTATCGATGGGCACTGAGAATTAAGTTAGAATGAAATAAAGATCTTTTCTAAGAAACAACAAAAATGAGATCTATTCATTTAACTTTGCGGTTGTTCTTGTTGTTTAGGTTGGTTATTTTTTTTTGTTGTTGTTGGTCTGCTTTAAGGCAGGGTATGTACTCAGGCTAGACTTTAACTATTCGGTGGAAATTATCTTGACCCCTGATCCTCCTTTTCCATGTGCTGGGATTACAGGTATTCGCCATCATCACTTCATGCCTAGACCACATTTCATTGCTCAGTTTCATAATTTGTAAAATAAATTGCAAATTATCTCCAAAACTTTCCGAATTCAAAATTCTCCACAGAATCTTAAAGTAATGATAGCAAACATAATCTAGGGATATTTTAGTATTACATAATTACACTTATAAATGAAAATGTCTTACATGTAAAAAACAAACAAACATAAAACCAAGAGTGCTTCCTACTTACCTCCAGGTTTTGACATTCCTGAGCAGAATTGGTAGGCAAGCCAATCCACTTGATTTCTTTTTTCTCCTTTGAAATTATGTTCATTGCCATCAGCACATTTAATGCATCATAAACTCTTCGTCTAATGTTCTTCTGATCATAAGCCTGCTAAAAATATTTTTCTTAAGTGATAAATTTTAAAAGTTATCTTTCACATGCTGCTGGTGTTGATGACAGTATCTCCCAAATGCTGGAAAAATTCTATGTCCAGTAAAAACATCTTCAGAATTCAATTAACATTTTTATTTATTCATTTTTACATTTTACTTGTTTGTGTCTTGCCGTAGTGTCCTTGTGGAGCTCAGAGAGCCATTGTAGAGCCCCACTCTCTTCTCCAACCAAGTGAATCCTGTGACTGACTCAGGTCACCAGGCTTGGCAGCAAAGTGCCTTTGTTAGCTGAGCTATCTTACCAGCTCTGAAGACAATATTTATTTTCCTGCCTAAATTCTCTTAAGTGCCAGAATTTGCAAGGTCCAAAATTATTGCAGGATTAGCAACATGAACCAGTTGGGTAAAGCATTTCCCAGATGAGGCTGATGGTTCAATCTCTAGAAGGCAGATGAAGGTGAAAAAAGAGAAAACTGACTCCACAACATTGTCCTCTGACCTCTGCATATATGTCATGGCATTCATGTGCTCACACACATCATATGTGCAACATAACACAATAGAAATTTCAAAGCATGTATCTGTTCAAATAAAAAAGAAGAGAACATTTCCAAAACAAAACAAAATTTTACAACAGAATTTTCCTTAACATGAGATAGAAAACTTAGCTTCCATCCCACAGACTCACAGGAAAACTGAATTATTATGCATCATAGTCCATATGAAATTCATGATCCACCTACCGAATCAGCTGCCAGATGGTTACTTGAATTGGTAAACTCAGATACTAGCTCATCAGCTACTTCATTGTATGATGTCGTGCCTTTCCGCTGAACTTTCTCACACACTTTCATTGAAAAATGTCTCAAGCCTTTCCCATTTTTATCACCTTTTTTGCTTCGTTTACTAAAAAAAATTTTAAAAAAAGATTTATGAAAAATTAATATTCTGCTATACCAAAAGAGACTTCCTCTATCAAACTATGCAAAAAGTAAAACCAAAAGACAATCATTTAGTTTCTATGTTTTAATAAGTTTCAAATGAAGAAAATTTAAATTAAGTATAGGAAGTATTTTCATGTTTAGTTTTTATCTTAAGAGCTTCACAATATACAGAGTGCTTTTCTATGGCATTCATTAAGTAAGCAAGTATCGATAAATTACTGTTATATGGCAGTTACTATTAGACACTAGAAATAAATTTGTGAAGTTACAATAATTCTACCTTCTAGGGATTATGTCTTAGTTAATATTTATCTTTTCTTTGATATTAACTGTCTCAGTTCTTAGCTATTAAGACTTAAGGGTCAGTTTAGTTCAAATAATATGTGAGCATCAAATATACATAAGAACTGTTTTAGGAACCAGAAGTATAAATATTCAGGTGAAATTCTTTCCTTCTGTGAGTCAGTCTTAGGGCATAATGATGAAACACATTCACAATGGCAGACAATCACAAAGGTGAAAATGCCAGGCCACAGTTACTCAGAATGTTTTGTGGAAAATAGGAAAATGGACAACTATTTTAACCTATAGGAAGATGACTTGTGGAGAGTCAGAAACAATGAGTAAAGGTCAAAGGAAATGAGAGAGCTTTAGTCAGGAGAAGCAGGATGGAGAAAAGGTAATCCACAGGAAAGAGTAAGAACAAGCAAGGTGGAGTCACCCAATATAGAATGCATCCCTAGAGTACAGGCTGTTATTAAAATGCAGTCAAACTACTAAGTGATTTCAACTGCACAGTGAGATATTGATAGAGGCAGAAATTATTGTGTTAAAGTTGCAGGTGAATTTCATGGGGAAAAGGAAGTGAAAGAAAAACCAGCTAAGAAGCTATTGCAACAGCTGAGGTGATGACCTCAGACTGGGTCAATGACAGAAAAGAGGAACAGATAGAACCACAACTATTTAAAGACAAAAAGTAGTAGAATTAAGCGTCTAGTTGATATGGAAAGAAAGGAACAGAGAAACGACAAAATCTGAATTGAAACTTTAAATAGTAGTAGGTATACTCTGAGGGGCTGGTGAGTAACGGTATTTGTCTCAAAGTCCAATTACCTAAGTTGGACCTAGAACTCACACAGAGGAAGAAAAGAACTGATTCTGTTAAATTGTTCTCTGACCTCCATATGCATTTAGTGGCACATGTACAACAATACTCATAAATACACAGTAAATAGATGAAATTTTTTAAATGTTAGGAGCTAGAGAGATGCCTCAGAGTTTGGTTTTCAGTATCCATATCAAGCAGCTCACAACCACCTGTAAATCCAGCTCCAAGAGATCCAATGCTCTCACTGGCCTCCAAGGGTACCTGAATGTATTTCACACACACACACACACACACACACACACACACACACACACACGCACGCACGCACGCACGCACGCACGCACGCACACACACACAAAATTACCCGCTGAGCATAGTGATGCATATCTCTAATACTAATACTTGAAAGGTTCAAAAAAGAAAAACAAAACAAAAAACCACTAACAAAACATAACTCCCTCAACAATTAATTTCGTTAAGTAGAAATTGTGTGTGTGGGGGGGTGTCTAGAGAGTTGGCTCAGTAGTTAAGAGACCTTGTAGCTCTTGCAGAGGCCCTGGCTTGGTTTCCAACATCTACATGATGACTCACAATCATCTGTTAACATTGCAGCACAAGGAGATCTGATGTCTTCTTGCCCCCTTGAGAACAGAATGCATGTGCTACGTACACATATATACAGGCAAAACACTCATATGCATAAAAATAAATAAATCTAAGAAGACTTTTAAAGAATTTTTGTGGGTATATATATATATGAATTCCTGTTCAGCACATACTTAAAACACTGGTAAGTCAGTGTTTATCTATGTACTGTGACAATTTATACAGCCATTAGTAGCACAGGAACATTCTAGGTGCCTTACATCCTTGTAAAGTCAATAGTGCCTTTTTTTTTTTTAACTCCAGTGGCTATTTAGTAGATATAGAGCAATACTGTTTACTTGTTTTCAAACTTTTTAATGACTAATGCTGATGATTACTTTTAAGTTAGTTTATTAACTATCTATTTGTTGCTGAAATAAGAGATTCTATTTTTTTTTTTTTTTCAGTTGAGAACAGGGGCTCACAATAGCCAAAGCTGGCTTATAATTTCCTATGGAGCTGAGGATGTTGTAAAACCATTTCAAGGCTTTATTAACAGGGTAATTATTATCTTATAGAGGTCAGTGGGCTCTGAAATGACAATTCTCATTTTAGTATAGTGTAATGATAACATGGTACTTAGTACAGTGGCTTGCATGACATTTTGAACTTAAGCTCATATAATGGCTCTAAACCAATAGATCCTTTCTTTCCCCCTGGTGTTAATGAATGCTATACATGTGCCCTACCACTGAGCTGTAATCCTAGCTTTCAAACTGGCAACTGACTAGACAGGTATTTATATGTGTGCAAAAGAGACCACAGGAATTCTGAGACACAAAAAGAAAACCACTATACTAATATTCTAAAAAAAGATGATCACATACCCCAAAAATGCCTGAAGAAATAAGTGTTTACTATGGACTAGAACTACTTAAGAGAAGAAGAAGAAGAAAAAACCAGCTTGTTTAAGAGTCGAGCATGTTAAAATACAATGGAGTATTTAGTTTGAAAGAATATTTTCATTCCCCAAAGGAGGTAGGAGCCTAAATGACTAATGCCACAGGAATATCTATTAAAACTCTGCAAATAAGTGAATTGGAAACCTCAGTGTAGAATGAAATCATGGCAGAAACTGAATAAAGTTAAAGTTATGCAAAGGAACACCCCCTTTTCACAGTGGAACATAAAAGAAAATACACTCACCTTTCTGAGAAATCAGAGTCTATAAATTCTCTAGCCCGTTTTCTATCACTAAAAAGACAAAAAAATAACTTAAGCATGACACGTAAGAACTCTATTTCTTAAATAACTAATTATAAGTTGTCTCATTCTACACTGAATGTACATATAAAAAACTTAACTCTAAAACAGTACAGATTTACAAATGAATTTTCACAAAACTCTTTTGTCCTTATAGTATATGGATATATGTCTGTCAATCTGTATATGGTATAAAGCACTTGACAGGGCTATTACTTTATTAACTTGCTTATCCTTGAAGCAAGGTCATTTTTAATAAAGATTTACTGCTTGTTTGCTCAAACATACATAGGGTAGAACCCAAGTAGTATGTTACTAGAAACTCCTCAGCTAATAAAACTTCAAAAGTAATAAAAAATAAGGTTTGGAGTATTATTTTAATATTTTCCTTTCTGCCTTTTAATTTTTATGTGTATGTGCATGTCTATGTGTATATATGCCACGTCTATGTGGATGGCCACAGACCAGTCTTGGAGCTGGAGTTAACAGCTGGTCCTGAGCCACCTGATGTGGGTGCTAAAAACCAAAATCTGTTCCTTTGTAAGAACAAGTGTTCAGACCCACTGAGCCTTGCCTCCATCCCCTCCTCGTCTGTTTTGAAAATACTTGTCCCTCACCCTGTGAGACACCCAGTCTGGCCTTGAACTTTCTCGTAGTCTGTGGTTACAGTAATGCACCACCACTCCTGGCACCGTTACCTTATTCAGAAGACGGGTGCTGAACTAACAGAGAAAAGCATTTTATAGACAGAAGGGAAACACAAAGGGCTTTATAGTAATGGTGGAAAATGATAATATAGAAAGGGCATCTATTTCATTGCCTAACATTTATTTTAAAAATTACGAGAATTTTAAATAAAAATGTTAATATATATATAAATAATCTATCCTCTTTTCCTAGTTTCTTTTCTAATCTAAGTGAAAATCATGAGTAAAGCCAACATATAAGTCTTTTCATATATGTTAAGGCAATATAAAATTAATTTTTATATCTCCAAAGTAGCTGAGTATTATAATCATAAAGTAGTCCTATTTCAGTTTTAAAAAGTCAGGAGATCTAGTTACAAGTTGTTAAATTGTTTTTCTTTGCTTAAATACAGCTGTACTCAATGCTGGAGAGATGGCTCAGCAGTTAAAGAGCACTGTCTGCTCTTCCAGAGGACCTGGGTTCAATTCCCAGTACCCACTTGGCAGCTCAGTTTCAGGGGCTCCAACACCTTCACACAGACATACACATAGACAAAACACAAATGCAGAGGAAATAAATATAAAAATATTATATACTATGGTTGTACTCAGTAGACATGGAAGTACACTGCCGATGGGCAGCTGCAAGTTGGAGGCAAGCCTGAGCTACATACAGAGCCCAGTCATAATTGGTGATTTTAAAGTAATATTAGTCTTTAAAAATCTAAACTAGCTGAGTATGGTGACAAATAACTGTACCCTCAGTATTCAAGTATTCAAGAGACTGAAGCAGAAGGATTATTGAGAGTTCAAGGCCAGTCAAGATTATATATCAAGTATCATATTAGCTAAGGTTAGATCCCAAGACTGTCTCAAACAACAGCAAAACTCACCAAATTCATAGCAGCCTGTAACCAGCACTCAGAAGGTGGATGCAGCTGGATTAGGAGTCAAGATGACCACTTACCTGACTTAGTGATCTGGAGGCCACCCACAACTGCATGAGACCCCCCATCTCAAAAACTCCCACAATAAAAGAAATAACCCCTCCACTCCAACAATTAGATTAACAAAACAAAGAGAACTCAAGGGCTGAGGAGATGGCTCAGAGTATAAAATACTTGCCATGCAGACTCCAGCACATATATAAATGCTAGGACTGTGGGTAACCTGCCTGTAATCCCTGCATTCACCCAGGAAGCCAAGTGAGGAGATTATTGGGGTAAACTGGCTAGGTAGACAAGCCAAATCAGTAAGATCTGGCTTCAACAAGAGACCTCCCTCAGTAAATAAAATGTAGAGTGATCAAAGTAGACACCTGTTGTTAACCTCTTGCCTCGATATGTCTACATGCATGGACATATATGCTCACAAATACATATACCCACAAAATGTGAACACATACATCACAGACACTCAAATTTGAAAACAACAAGTTCTACAGAGACAGTACTGTGGTTAAGAGCACATACTGCTCTTTCAGAGAATCAGGATTCCTTGGTTTACTGAATCTACCTTGGGTGAATCACACCCACATGTAACTCCAGCTGCAGGGAGCCAATGCTCTTTTCTGGATTCAACAGGCACCTGCACTCATGGTCATATACCCTATCCCCTTACATATACATATATACATAATTAAAAATAAAATATCTGGGCTGGTGAGATGACTTAGTGGGTTAGAGACACCTGCTGACAAGGTGAGTTTGATCTCTAGAACTCACACAGTGGAAAGAGCACTAACTCCCAAAGTTCTCCTTTATCTCTATACATGCTATATGGTATGTATGTGTGTGCACATTTTCACAATAAATAAATGTAAAATGTAAAAAAGGGGAGGTAGAAATACAAAGACAAGACAGCAGGACAGTAAGGGGTGGGAGGTTTAGAAACAATCACTTCTGACCCTCTTCTCTTACCTGGGAACCCAGCCAGCAGCCTCAGCTATGTGTGTCTGAGTGACCATTGCTGGTGCAGGGGGATATGGACTCCCAATCAGAACACTTCCTGAATTGGTAATTCTTTGTGGTGTGCTTATAATCTGTAGAGTTGGTAACAAGAAAATAAAATTAAGTATTCATGGCTTTACTCCCAGGACTAGGAAAGGCAGAGGCAGGCAGACCTCTATGAGCCTGAGGTTAGCTTGGTCTACATAGTGAGACCTTGTCTTAGATAAATAAGTATTTTTAAAAGGAAATGTTTAAATTATTACTTTAAAAAAATGTAAGGGGGAGCTGGAGATGGCTCAAGCAGTTAAAGCACCAGCAGCTCTTCCAGAGAATCTGGGTTTGACTCCCAGCAACCACATGGTAGCGCATAATTATCTGTTATTTCAGTTCCAGGGGACCCAATGACCTCTTCTGGTCTCCATGGGCATCGGGCACACACATGGTGCATAGACATGCACACAGGTAAAAGACTCATAAATAAATAAACAAACAAACAAAAAATAAATAAATAGGATTTGCAGGCTAAGACATGAGAAGAAGAAAGTGCTGTCTAAACAGCTCTGAACACCAATAATCTAAACTATCAGTAGTACCTTTGATTTGTTCATACCCTAGCATCTTAAAACACAGTATCCTGATTCTTGGCATGATGTCACACTGTAGATTCAAGTAAGTAAACAGTAATTTGGAAGGATTAAACTGGCAACTGACAATGCCTTACCATCAGAATAATGAAAAGCTTTTGTCCTACATGATAAGCCTATAATCCCAGCATTCTGGGAACTGGCTAGAGAGATGGCTCCTTGCTTAAGAGTGCTTGCTGTGCAACTGGAGTTTGAGTCCTGATGTGCAATGCCTTTCGTATACGCTGTGTAGAAGAACCTGATTTATGTGACCCAGGACAGCAGTGAGTCTGAGCTTCAGAACCCAATACACATCCAAACCCACTATATAACCTGATCATTACAGGGAGAACACTGAAGAAGCCACACCTACATTCTGTAGCCTGATTTGAACTTTAGAATTTCATGACAGTGGAGAGTTAGAATGGTGCAGATGGAGAGCCAAAACAATTTTTGGAATCTTTAGGCCCTCTAACAGTCACTTTGTATCTGGCTGAACATCCCTTTTGAAATCAATCAACTTAGACCTCTAGGTTTCACTCAGCCAAATGCTAACAATATCATCAGACAATGTCTGAAACATTCGGCAGATTTTCTTGTTTAGTTGTAACCTGTGTTCCTCATGGCCTCAAGAATGAATGTATTAACTGATGATTATCTTTGTTCTGTGACTACAAAAATACATATAATCACTTCCACATGGGAACATGTCATTTGGAACAATTTAAAGCTGTGTTCTCGGGCCACAGGCCACTCTTAGTTGTTTTGAAATAATCTCATTTCCTTTGGGGTGAGAGTTGTATTTTGCATAGACAAATTAATTCTGCCTTCACTTTTCCCTCTTCCAACTTTACCCCATAATTACTAAGTAAAGTACTCTGGCCAAGCATGGTGGCACATGCCTATTATTCCATCGTTTTGAGAAGTAGATAAAGAGGATTACCACAAGTTCAAGGTCAGCCTGGTCTATCTACATAACAAGTCATATCTAATCAGGTTACACAGTGAGACCTTGTATCAAAAAACTAAATACATACATACAAACAGACATACAGGCATAAAATGGGGGCAAGGATGTAGTGCAATTTAACATACATAACTTCTGGGTTTGAATCTTACTGATCTCCAGGACCAAATATGCTGGATGTGATGGCCCATGCCTCTACTCTGAATTTGGAAGAGGGCAGCTAGAAGATCAGAAATTCAAGGTCATTCTTGGCTACAAAGTAAGCATGAAAACAGCTTAGGCTACCTGAGACAATCTTAAAATGTATAAAACTTGTATCATGTGAATTTAATATCCTTAATTATTAAGTGTATATGATTTTTCAATTATTCAGTTATAGATAATTATTCAATTATAAATAATGTTAGCCATTTCTGCACAATGATCTAGGCCTTAATTTCTTTTCCCTTTTCCTTTTTTTATTTATTATGAATAAAGTCATATTTTTTATCTGTGTATATCCTTGTTCAAGCTCCCTTCCCTCTCCCACCCCTTCCCCTTTTTTAGTGTTTGTTTTCTCTGAGGCAGGGTCTCATGTAGCCCTGGCTGGCCTTGTACTCTCCTCGCAGCTGGAGATAACCTTCAATTCCTGATTTCCCTGCTTCAAGTGCTGGCAGTCTACTTACTCTTCACCTCTGTTGGACCTAATTTCCTCCCAACTATTAAATTAAGATCTTGGAATGTATTGATTTAGTGTCTCACTAGCATTCACCAACATCAAAACTTAGAGTGTCAGCAGATAGTATCTGAAACCTGTAGGAGAATTTTCCCTGCCAGCTGACATTCCTTCCTTCCCATCAATGTATCTGGTGACTATAGATGGACATGTTATTTGGGGGTAATGCAAATCGTGTTGCTGTACCATGATCACTCATATTATTCTCAAAATAAACTTTTATTTCCTTTTAGGTGTCAGCTGTATTTTGGGTCAAAATGTGTAACTAAAACTGCTTTGTAGGTCTTAACATTTTCACTAATAAAAGCATATTTTTAGCAAAAGATGAAATAAAACATTTGTGACTAAGTAATAAAAAGCTTTTTCTTGTCTTTGCATAGATTTTTGTACTGTTTATTTATTTGTTTTTTTGAGACAGGATTTCTCTGTGTAGTCCTGGCTGTTCTGGAACTTGCTAGATCAGGCTGGCTTCAAAGAGATATGCCTGTTTCTGCCTTCCAAGTGCTGGGATTAAAGGTGTGCACTGCCACCACCTGGCTTTTCTTTTCTCTTTTAATGTATATGTTGGTTTTATATGTCTGCTATAACCTTGGACATTTGAATACTTGGTGCTGTCTGTGAGGAAGGTTTAGGAGAGATGACCTTGCGGAAAGAAGTATACTAGTAGGAGTGGGTTTTGAGAGTTTCTAGCCATCTCAGTTCATTCTCTGCTTTATGCTTGTGGTTCAAGCCACAAAATAAAAACAGTATTAAGAATGTTTTAAAGAGCTGGATACAGGTATGGTGGCACACACCTGTGAGGCTAGCCTGGACTATAGGATACCTTATCTTAAAGAAATAATTGGGTAGTGAGATGGTTCAGCCAGTAGAGACACTTACATCAACCCTGAAGACCTAAGTTAGCTAAAGCCTAGGGATCCACATGGTAGAAGAGAACTGACCAGGACCTCCATACTACCACCATGGCACTAGTATGCTTATACATGTATGCACACACATGCATACACACCCTACACATTCTCTAAATTTTAAAAGTTAAAAATAATAATACTAAGGTACTCAGAAGCCTGCTTCATGAGAAGATATGAAATTGACCATATATGTTCTTTTCATAAAATTCCACCTTGCATTCAAACATGTTCATAACCACCCTGCTATGGAATAGTCTTTTTGTACATTGTGAAGACGTGTTATTCTCATTGGTTTAATAAAGAGCTAATGGCCAATAGCGAGGCAGGAAAATGTTAGGTGGGACTTTTGGACAGAGAAAGAGAGCACAGGCATTAAGAAGGGTGGAGTTCGCCAGGAGAAGCAAAGAGAAGGAAGATGAACGTGCTATGTTAAAAAAAAGTACTGAGCCGCGTGGTGGAACATAGATGAAAAATATGGATTAGGCTAGTTAATAACAAGCCTAAGGTATCCGCTGAGCATTTATAATTAATAAGTCTCCATGTCATTATTGGGGAGCTGGTGATCCTGAAGAGAAACCCCACCTACATCACCAGTCTGCACAACTCACCTTCCCACTTCCATTTACCCCAGTGTAACACCTCTAACAGCACAGGAAGTGCCTTCTGCACCACATGTTTCTGCAGGGGCTATACAATGCCAAGACACACTCACAGAAAAGCTAGAAGTGGTTGTTCAAGTTTGTAATCCCAACTATGGAAAGACAGAACACAGACATCTGTGAGGCCAGCCAGCCTAATCTACAGACTAAGTTCCAGGCCAGCCAAGGCAACACAATGAGACTCTATCTCACAAAACAAAAACACTAACACAAAGTACAAAGTTCTCCCTAATCATATATTACATCATCAAATTTGGATATGGACAGCTTAGGAAAAAAAAACCAAAAAAAAAAACCAAAAAACAATTGTGAGGCTGAGCCTGAAGTTCACTTTAACAAAAGGAAACTGGAGTATTTCAGTCTATCTAATCTACTCTATTCCTACAACAGGAGTCTCCACAAAACTGTTCTAAGCATTCTAACTCAATGTCTCACCTTACATAGTATTGTCACTAAAGAATTCTTTTCTGTTACTGGCAACCTAGAGTGTAGTGTTACTGATTTAAAGAACTCTTGATGTGGGACATCTTTCTGTATACTGTGAAGATCATTGGTTAATAAAGGGACTGTTTTGGCCTATGGCAGGGCATCTTGGAAGCAGACAGGAAATCCAAGCATAGATACAGGAGAAGGAGGGCGGACTCATGAGGGACAAGATCCAGCCATTCAAGGAGCAATATGTAAAGGAATTCAGGTAAGTCACGAGCCTCGTGGCAGGACAGATTAATGAAAATGGGTTAGGATGAGAGAGCTAGGTAGCCATAAGCCTGAGTCACAGGTGGAGCAGCATGCAATTAATATAAACCTTTGTGTGATTATTTGGAACTAAGCAGGGCTGAGGGTCCGAACCTCAAGCTAGGCCAGGCCACAGAAAGGCAAGGAAAGATTCATCTGAACCTCGGGGCTAGGCCATGCCAGAAACTTCATGCTACAGACTCTGGAGGAGGAGAGGAAAGAAGACATCAGAAAAATCAGTTTTCTTTATTGAGAATAACTCTGGAAAGGAATTCCAGTTTTCATTTACTTCTTCTTTTGTTTCTCAATTTTCTTCTTTTGTTTGTCACATTTTACACAGCAGCTTCTTAACATTTCATTTTCTTTTTTAAAATGAGACAAGGTTTCTCTATGCAGCCCTGACTGGTCTAGAATTTGCCATGTAGACCAGGCTAGTCTCAAACTCATTGAGATTTATCTGCCTCTGCCCACAAGTGCTGGGATCCTAACACTTTGGGAGTAGAAAAAACAGAGAGATGAAAGAGTTGAATTTGTAATTCAAGTACCAAACGTCTAATCTTTTAAACTAGAATAATGACAATGATCAGTAAGAAACAAAATAAATGCTGGGTCTGGTGGTCCACACATTCAGTCCCAACACTAGAGGCAGAGGTAGGCAGACCCCTGTAAGTTCAAGGCTAGCCTGGCTTACAAAGAGAGACACTGTCTCAAAACCAAACCAAACAAAAATATAGAAAGATAAGGATGTGCAACACCAGCACCAGTTGCACAAGAGGCTGAGGCAGGAGAATTGGTCACGAGTTCCAAGAAAGCCTGGGTAACAGAATAATATGCCATCTCTAAGAAACCAAAAACAAAATAAACAATAACAAAGCCATAACCAAAGTAAAACTCAGCCTACTTTTGAGTGTAAAAAAATAAGTTATGTGGATGATGAGTCAAAATGCGCGCGCACACACAAATATGTATATTTGTTTTTCAAGACGGGTTTTTCTATATAACAATTCTGGCTGTCCTGAAACTCACTATGTAGACCAGGCTGGCCTTAAACTCAGAGATCTACCCACCTCTGCCTCCCAAGCAATGGGATTAAAGGTGTGCGTCACCATTACACACACGCTAATGACAAGAGTGTAATCCCTGGCACCCACATGGCAGAAGGGCAAAAGTGACTCCCAGAGTTTGCTGACCTCCACATGTACACACTGAGACTCAAGTGGACAGATGTTTACATGTGAAAATAAGTGTAAACATACTTCTAACATCCAACTAACAAAAGGAAAAAGCACTTTAAATCTCAGACTCAATTGTTCCCGAGACCCAAACCTCAAATATCTTTAATTGAATCTTTCCTGTCATTTCTAGGAAAACTGGTCAGGGTAGAGTATCAGTAGTAACACCCTCACAAGGAAGACTGGGTGCCCTCAGAAACATATCTGAAGTACTACTGCCATCTACAGTCAGAAATGCTGAGAGCACATTTATTCTGAAAAAGAATTTTCCTAATTATCAAATATTATATTCAATTAATATGACATTTTTGTTTTAAGTGTATAGTTTCGATTCTGAAATAAAATAGCCATGAGATCATCATAATATACACACAAATACTCATAATATACATATCCTTTATATGATAAGCTAAGAAAAGGTCAAGTCTCCTAACTAAAGCAAGTACTGCTGAGAGCTCAGCAGTTACTTGCTCTCTTTCAGAGACCTGAGTTAAATTCTAAGCACCCACATCAGCATCTGTAACTCCAATTCCAGGGTTCGGGTGCTTTCTCCTAGTCCCCACTGATGCCTCACGTGTGAGACGCATATTCACACAGACACATATATACACACAGACAAATAAAAATGTAAACTAGTTTTCATAACCAATAAAAATCCTGAGTACATTTGTGTGTGTGTGTGAGTGTGTGTGTGTGTGTGTGTGTGTGAGAGAGAGAGAGAGAGAGAGAGAGAGAGAGAGAGAGAGAGAGAGAGAGAGAGGTGATAATAGTCTAGCCAAGAATTCTCTAACCAAATAAAAACTTTTTAAAAATCCTGAGAAACAGAGGTCAAAAACAGCTGTTTCTAATTTTCTTTCTTTCTTTTTTTTTTTAATCTCAAACCTGCCAGTTCTGGGGACTAAACCCAAGACGAGTGAGTACATTTGAAGTAAGTTAGTCTCCTATCACTTCTCTGTAGACTAGACTAGACAATGATTCAAAGTAATAAAGGAGCAGGCAAATGGTATGATTCAGCAGGGAAAGGTGCTGGCTGTCAAGCCAGACAACCAGATTCAATTCCTGGAACCCACAAGGTAGGAGGGAAAAACTGACTCCTGCATAGTACTCTCACCTCTACACGTGCACCTGAGTGTATACACACACACACACACACACACACACACACACACACACAGGAAATAATGCAAAAACCCCCAGAGTGACAAAAAGCAGCAGGTATGTGGAACTTGTCTTTAATTCTAGAAGAGCCTCTGAAAGTTGAGGGAAGCCTGGTGTAGAGATGCAGACCAGCCAGGGCTATATAATGTGATCCTGTCTCAAAAATAAACTGATGTGCTTATTAATTCATTTGTTTATGTAATATATATGAGTGTTTGCTTACATATATAGATGTGTACCATTTGCATTCCTGGTGCCCATGAAAGCTAGAAGAGGACTTCAGATCCCTTGTACCTGCAGTTACAGATGGTTGACCACTGCCATGCAGATGCTAGGAACTGAACTCCATTCCTCTGGAAGAGCAGCCAGGGCTCTTAACCACTAAGCCACTACTCCAGACCCCCAATTCAAATAAATTAATCAATTAAAGTAAAAAATAAAGTGACAAAAACATCAAAGAAAACAGAAGAAACCTGTAACTCCAGCACTTGGGAGGCCAAGGCAAGAGAACTGATTCCAAGTTCAAGGTCAGCTTTGGTGACTCAGTAAAGAAAAAGAATAACGAAAGAGAACCAAGGAATGACTTGAATTGGGTGTTAGTCCATTTGGGCTGTACAACAAGACTTCATAGTAAATAGTTAAAAAATAACAAAAGTAAAATAAAATAATTTTTAAAAACCCAGAAATTACTGCTTACTGTGTGTGGTATAGGAAAAAAGAGTTCTGGCTATAACAGCAAGCAGGCTATTGGGAATCACCAAGCTGGCAGGTAAGCTTATGGTAACACTTCTTATGATAAATGGGCATAAAAACAGGTAGCCACGGCAAGTGTCAAGTAACCATCCATGAACCTATCTATAGAACAACTCATTGTACAGTTAGCACAGATAAGATCTCTGCCCAGGAGAGAAGCTGTAACACAAATACACGCACATTTTGAGCAATATGCAAAACAATACATATTCACTAAATTTTTACGGCTCCAAAAGCCACACAAAACCAAAACTTTTCTGGTGGGTGGGCATGGATATTTCAACTCCTTCCCATAAAATTAAACATCTATCTCTATGCCTGCCTACTCTTACTAGAGAGGGCCAATTCTGTGTCTTTTCTTTTCATGGCTAGCCTACTTGTGGGGCAGTTCTACTACATGCTTTTCCATAATAAACTTTTACTCTTCTTTTATTTCAAAACTAATCTGTCCAACCTACAAGGAGCCACATAGCCAAAAAACAGTTCCAGAAAATGAAGTCTCACATCATAGCACCAGCATATTCAAAGTCATATAAAGCCTAGATCTCTGCTTCTTGATGCATCCTTTGGGGACAGAAGGGCTGAGGTGTTCCTGTGCAGCGGCTAGACATGTACTGACAGGTTTGGAGGCCACTGAAGACAGACACTGCTCATACCATCAACTTTGAACTCCACCTATTGTTTCCCTGGAAACACCACCAAGGAAATCTTTCAAGATTTAAAATACCATACATTGTGAAATAATATTTTAAGTTGTGTTACATTTGTTTATGCTGTGAAATATTTGTTTAATGATGCAAAGATGTGTTGCATTCTTTTATGGTGCATTTGTTTGACTCTGTGAAGCTGTGTTACTCTGCCTGTCTAAAACACCTGACAATCTAATAAAGCACTGAATAGCCAACAGCAAGGCGGGAGAAAGGGATAGGTGGGCAGAGAGAATAAACAGGAGAAATCTGGAAGGAGATCAAGGAGGAGCAAGAGAGATGAAGGAGAGAGAAAATGGGCCAGCCACCCAACCACCCAGCCACCCAGCCACCCAGCCACCCAGCTAGACAGGAAATAAAAAGGAAAGAAAGGATACATAGAAATAGAGAAAGGTAAAAGCCTAGGTCAAAGGTCGATGGGATAATTTAAAGTTAAGAAAAGCTGGCAAGAAACAAGCTAAGCTAAGGCCAGGCATTTTTAAGTAAGAATAAGCCTCTATGTGTGATTTATTTGGGAGATGGGTGGTTGACTTGCCCAAAAGCAAAGGACTAAAGAATAAAAACAAACAACAAGCATACAAAAATGCAGAGCTATCAGGGTTAGGCCCATTAAAGGAAAGCTATGACTTATGAAAACAACAACAAACAAACCAAAAAAAAAAAAAAACCCACGTAGAATATGACTCCTATTTCACCTTGGCTAAATAATTCTGCCCAAATCGTTCCTTATTATTGTCCCCAATCTTAGAGGCTAACCCAACTGAGAGGTAGAGAAATGGATCAGCAGTTAACAGCATTGGCTGCTCTAACAAAAGACCTGGGTTCAATTCCCAGCACCCACATGGCAGTTCACAACTGTTTGCAACTCTAGTTCCAGGAATCTGACTACTTCTTCTTGCCTTCATGGGTACTGTATGAAGGTGGAAGATAACATAATTTTTAAAAACAGCATTAATCCAACTAAACCTGCCAGTCATCTGGCTAGGACTCACTCATTAGAAAAGCTAATTAACCTGAAAATAAACTAAGACCATGAAAGAGTAATTATTTTCTTTTTTTCTTCTCTGGTTTCCTTTTCATTTGCTTGTTTTGTTTTTTAAAGACAGGGTTTTTTTCTGTGTTAACATCGCTGGCTATCCTGGAACTTGCTTGTAAACCAGGCTGGAATCAAGCTCACCATTTTTTTTTTTTTTTTTTTTTAAGAGAATGAATTTCTCTGCAAAGCCCTGGATATCCTGGCACTCACTCTGTAGACTAGACTACCTAGATAGACCTCCTCACGAAATCCACCTGCCTGTGCCTCCCAAGTGCTGGGATTAAAGGCATGCACCACCACTGCCCAGCAATAATTACATTCTTAATGTGATAATGTTCTCTACACGTCTCTAGAGGCTCTCCTTCCCCTGACACAGCTACTTATCTATGTTCACCCCCATGCACATCTAGCCAATGGCCATATGGAGAATATAAACGAGGCTAAACTTGACACCAGGACTCACAATTTCCCTTAACTCTGTCATCTCCTTAGAGCCAGAGACCTTGAATAACTGTAAGAAAGGGAGTGTGTGTGTGTGTGTGTGTGTGTGTCCCACTAACACAGGTTACAGATCTGTAGTCAGGTCTCAGACCACACCATCGTCATATGGAGTGTAGGGTCTAAACTCTGGAACCCTCTTTCCATATTCCCCACTCCCCACCCCCTCCCCAGGCAAGAGAGAAGGATAGGGAAATGTGGGAAACAGGAAGCAGCTCTCTCCAGGAGTTCTGATAAAGTCTCTTGCCAAATGAAAAGTAAGATCTCCAGCACAATTAACATTTGCTAGGAAGGTTGCTAACACATAATTAATATTTCCTTCATATGTAGGCATTTTATCTTTTTTTTTTTTTTTAAACTTTTTATTTATTATTTATTTATTTATCTTGGTGTTTGCTTGGAACTGGAACTACAGACAGTTGTGAGCTGCCATGTGGGTGCTGGGAATCGAACCCGGGTCCTCTGGAAGAGCAGACGGTGCTCTTAACCGCTGAGCCATCTCTCCAGCCCCCGGCATTTTATCTTAAAGCAACAAATAAATTAGGTTGAAAACTTGAATGTGCGGTAGGCTTTCATCCCATTCCTCAGACATTGTCTGAGAACCTCAAATAATCTTGTTTCCCAAATTTCTGTGGGCTAGGGTTTTATCTTATCAACTATCAGGTGGCATTTAGGAACTACTCAGTAATAATATACTAACTTCAAATGCCACAAAAATGCTGTATGTAACTACTGTACAAACTAGAAGCTGCTACTCTCTCTCAGAGAATCCTATAAGCATACTCTCCAATATGCTTTACTTTATTCTGCATCTCTGCTAACCCTGATACTTACACCTGTCTATCTTAGAGTATCTTTAATAGTGGTCTGGAGAGAAGACTGTGGATAGGAGCACTCACTGCTCTTCAGTGCGATTCTCAGTCACTCAGAACAGCCCGTTAATGTAGTTTCTGGAGATCTCACATCCTCTTCTGCCCTTAGGGCACTGTGACATAGAGAACAGACATGCAGGAAAAACAACTGCTCACATAAAACTACAGTATCTTTAATAATATCACCAATTATTTTTGTTTTGTTTTGTTTTGTTTTAGACAGGGTTTTCTGTGTAACAGTTCTGGCTTTCCTGAAACTTGCATTATAGACCAGGCTAGCCTCCAATTCACAGAAATCCTGCCTCTGCCTCTCAACTGCTGGGACTAATGGCTAGTGCCACCACTGCCTGGCTGTTTGGCCTTGTGCTCAGAGATCCTCTGGATCCCTGAGCTGGGATTAAAAGTATGAGTTACCACTGCTCTGTTATCCCTTGAACTCACTGAGATCCAGAACAATCTCTGCCTCCCAAGTAATGGTGTGTGCTATCTCTGCCTGGCTTGACTGTGGGTGGATCTCTTCTCTGACATTCCAGACTGGTTTTATTAAATATGTAACATATTACCACAAATTCTGCTTCATAAAGTGGTTAGTCCTGAAATTTTTTTCAGTATGGAAGTCACAAATTGAGGTTTAACCCAAGTTAAATCCTTAAAATTCCAGGGAACTAATCAGGTTGCTGAGGATGGTAGCACCATAGCTCCCTATAAGCATTCTAATGAGATCTCTCTAGAGTGGCTATAACCCTGTAATAGTTATCTACCTGGTCCCTGAGGCTCCATGAGGGGTTCTTTGAAATCTAGGTGGAGTTAGCACTCTGAAGCCTAGTAGTGATGGACACAGGAACACTGCTGCCAAGGTGTTGCTATCCACACACTCTGAAGGTATGACTACTATGAACTGTATAGAGCCACACATGCAATAATTAAGGATTACTCTCCCAGAATTTAAGGCAGTGCCAAGATCCCCCAAACACATGTCCATGCTCCTCTTATTTATTTTTTATTATTATGAATAAAGTCATATTTTTTATCCATATATACCCTTGTTCAAGCTCCCTTCCCTCCCTATGCTCCTCTTCCTATGTGCCTTTCCCTATAGCTTCGGGACATTTGATGGGAGAGGCAACACATATAATCACTGGAATGCCTTCAGGCTTACTATCCTACGGTCTTAATAAACAGCACCAGGGTTTCACCCTTCGTTTATTATGTTCAGTATCAAATGATCATTTGGCCATATCCTTCGTGCTTTGTTCAGAAGAGTCTTCAGATTTAAAATAGGGTCAGTAGGGTGCTGTCACATACCTATAATTGCAGCACTCTGAAGGCTGGCCAGGGCTACACTTCAGAAACCACCACAAACTCCAACCCCTCAACCAACAAACAAAGCATAAAAGTCTACAAGAAAATAATCTAAATAAAGTGAGGCTAAGAATTTTCCAAATCCTTAAAATTTGGTTACCCTCTGATTATAAATTCAATATTTATATAAATCCTTCTCAAATCAGTAAAGAGAAATAATATACCCTTAGTATGTTATACTTCCTTCTACAAAACACACATTCTTCACATACTTTAGTAATAGGATTGCTTTTCTTTCATTTCCCAATAATAATAATGTTTCTAACTTCCATCAGGAATTTTATCAGAATGTTTTCCCCAAACCTCCAGGAGGCTGAAGCAGGATATCTGAGAAAGAAAAGAGGGGCTGGAGAGATGGCTCAGAGGTTAAGGACACTGTCTGCCCTTCCAGGTCCTGAGTTCAATTCCCAGCATCCACATGGTGGCTCACAGTCATCTATAATGAGATCTAGTACCTTCTTCTGGCGTGTGTACACAAACAAGAAAAGAGTTTCCCAAATACAGGCCTAAAGGTCTATTTCGTTTTAGTGTTTACGTAATTACATTTCAAAGTGCAGACCTTAGCTAAGTGTCTCCTCCTAGAGCATTTACTGTAGTGCCCAGAGGGAGGTAACTGCTTAGCAACGGTTTGAAGATCTCTGCTGAGCTACTTTCAAATGGGAACAATTTACCTGAGGCTCAGTCTCTATGGGGTTTGGAGATAGATTACACAGTTCACATGCTTTTATGGTAAATTGTGTTTTATCTTTAACTTGAATTTTGCAGATGATTAACTGTCTTCAACTGACCAAAGCAAGGCATGCTTATAACACCTTTTAAAGACTTCCTGAAACCAGGAGGAATGTTAAAAGAGAATTCTACCTAAACATTGAATTCAACATAGTCCACAGAACGTTTCATGTTACAGACAAAATTTATTGTTACTATTCTATAAATGAAAAAATATAAACACTGACAATGAAGAATTATTCTTTAATATTTAAATACAGTTCCTCTGAGATGAATGATTCAATGGGTAAAGGCATTTGCCACCCAGCCTGGCAACCCTTCGATCCCAGGAAACTCCATAGTGAAGGGAGAGCATATGCTCCTGCAAGTTATCCTCTGAACTCTACACGTTCTGTGTGGTGGCATGTGTTCAAGTACACACATACACGTGGATTATACATACAAGGAAATAAGTGTTTGTTTAAAATTAGGTATAAGGTTCTTTTGTTCTGTTTTTTATTTTTATTTTTTTAAAAAGATTTATTTATTTATTATGTATACAGAAGAGGGTACCAGATATCATCATAGATAGTTGTGAGCCACTATGTGTTTGCTGGGAACTGAACTGAGGATCTCTGGAAGAGCAGCCAGTGCTCTTAACCTCTGAGCCATCTTTCCAGCCCTGTTTTGTTTTTTAACAGTAGGTATTTTATATGTGAGTATTTTTCCTGCAGGTGTGTCTGTGTACCACTTACATGATGCCTGTTGCCATGGAGGTCAGAGGAGAGTGCTGGATCTCTTGAAATCAGTATAGACAGTTGTGAGCCCTTTATAGGTGCTGGGAATCAAAACAGGGTCCCTTTGCAAGAGCAGCCAGTGCTCTTACCTGTTGAACCATCTCTCCACCCTCTTACAGTAGGTTTTGAGACAGTTTCCCTGGCTTCAGATGTACTAAGATCTTCCTGCCTCAGCTTCCTAAGCGCAGGGCTTACAGGCAGGAACTATCAAAACTCAGCAAAAGTAATTTAATACAACTGTGATTATAAGCAAGGTTTTCTGAGAGTGCTACATATTTCAAGGTCTGGCAGAATTAATGAATGCCTTTACAAAAATAAACATTTTTTTTCATCTAAATTTTTAGGGTTAAGAATTAAAATGGCAAACTTGCTTCCCCAGCTACTTTCCCCCATTCTTCCTCCCTACAGCTCCGTCCCTCCTTCCCTCCAGACAGAGCTTCCTCCCTACTGCTCCGTCCCTCCTTCCCTCCAGACAGAGCTGCACTATGCGGCTCCCTGGATTACTTGGAACTCACTAAGTGGACAGCTTATCCTGGAACTTATGGTTATCCTCCTGCCTCTGCCTCACAATGCAAGTTCAAGCATAAGCTTGAATGACAATCTTCTAATGGGAAAAATTAAAATCTATAACTCCAGCTATAAACTCAACTTAATTACAGTGGCGCTCACCTATTAATTCAGTTACAAACTCAATTTATATGAGAACAGTTTCCACAAAACTTATTTTATAAGAAAAAGAAAACAGAAATCAGGTAGAATACAATATATTTCGAGTTAATTAAATAACAAATGGGGCCTCATAAAGGGAGCAAAAATCTTAATATTATACATTCAGAACCCACAGATTAAAACAAGTTAAAATTAAATATTAAGAACACAAAAACTTTTATTAATATTTAATCAATTATACTCAAATAAAAATAAAACTTCTAGAGTAAATGAAATAACTAAAATTTAAGGGAGTATTTTGCCAGACATCTTCAGTGTAATTATTCTATAAATTAGTCTTGCCTAGACAAAGTGTCAATAAGAAGATTTGATCATTTTCTTACCATTTGGGGTCCAACATTCACATTTATTGGCCCTAAGGTTTTTGGTAAAATCTTTGTTGGTGAGTTGGTGCTGGAAACTGGAAATGTAACAAGTGAAATGTTACCTGAAAGGATAGCAAAATAGGAAAGTCAATATTCTACAGTATCAAGTTGACTTCTGTATATGTACGCCAATGATCCTATCCCATTCTGCTAGTTTACATTTAGATACATACTGTACCTGAGGCAGTGGTGCACACTTTTAATACAGCACTTGGGAGAGGGAGGCAGGAGGATCTGAGTTCCAGGATAGCCAGGGATACACAGAGAAACTGTGTCTCAGGAAACCAAAGAAATAAAATAAACAACAAAAGCAAGAAGTCTTAACTGAAAATACATAGTAACCTCTTTGTTGAAATAAATATCATCAGTTCTGTTATAATCTATTTGTATTTTACAGAAAATTTATAAAATAAATTTTATAAAACAGAATTGCAGCATCATTAAATAGGTATTTTATCCAGGCACTTTACAATATTTTTTGTGATGCTGCTATTGTACCAGAAACATTTTTCTTTTGTTACTTGTTTTTTAAACTCAGTCTCTGTTAAAAAAAAAAAAAAAAAAAAAAAAAAAAAAAAAAAAAAAAAAAAAAAAAAAAAAAAAAAAAAAAAAAAAGGTTGTAGTGGCATATACCTTAATCTTAGCACTTGGGAGGCAGAGGCAGGAGACTTCCAGGTTTGAGACCAGCCTGATCTCCAATAGTGAGTTCCAGGACACCCAGGACTAGAGAGGAAATCCTGCATCCACCACCCCACCCCGCCCAACCTGTTTATGGCCAGTTTGCCTAAAATCTGTTACAAGTTGTGTATTTGTTTTCCAACAAAATAATTACAATACACAAAACCAAATAGACCTTTATTACATATATAGAATATATATAGAATATAAAAATGTATAAAGTATAATGTGAACATAAAGTATTAAAATTTATAGCATGTTTATAATAAAACTTATAACTCTATTGGCGTATATTAATTATGCACGATTTCCAGTATGACATAGTCTTTATGCATAGGATGTGTTTGAGCATATTCACCTGCTCTCCTTTGCCCTCCTGTCTTTCTCCAACTCCTACTTACCTATTTCATTTAATGTCTGTTTCTGTGGGAGGTGATCTAATGAGTTTCATCATAGGTGAGAGGCTATTCATAGGAGGATGGGCAGCTTACCAGAGCTATGCCCCCTCCAATAACCATTAATGACCTGTAGACCCTCAGGTAAGGAGCTCATGAGTCCCCCTCCCACCCCATAATGAGATGCTAATGTGCTCAATCACATGTAGGCCTTATATAGGTAATCATAGCCATATCACATCCAGAAGACAACATTCCCAACACTCTTGTGGTGATATATTGTATATTTAGTAAAAATAGTCTCAAATATCAGAGGACAGAACCACCCACAGAACCAAGCCATGGAGGTCAGGGAGTGGTGACTAGGGAGGCAGAGATCCATCTTGATCTCTGTGAGTTCAAGGCCTAACAGGTAAGCAGTGGTGGCTCACACTTTAATCCTAGCTCTAGGAAAGTTGAACCAGGAAGTGAGATAGCTGGAGAGAAGGGAGGAGTTCAGCTTCACCCGGCACTTCCCTTTACAGCTGAGGACGGATAGGTGGGAGTCAGGTGGAGGATCCTTGAGGAGACAGGCCTGAGGAATTGGCTGGGTGAGAATTGGCTGTGGTTTGTGTCCTGTCTCTCTGATGGTTCAGCTTTTCCTCAATACCTGCCTCCAGGTTTTTACTGTAATACCAAATAGAATTCATGCGTACATACTCTACCCAAACCTTTGGCTCTTATATCTTTCTATCCGTTCTTCTACATTGTTCCCTGAGTCTTGGAGGGAGTGAGATAGATGTTCCACTTATGCATGAACATTAAACAGTTACTTGTTCTCAGCACTCTGAGAAACTGTGAGTGCCTGCAGTTACTGCTGCCTGCTTCAAAAAGCAACTTCTGTGATCAAAGCTGAAGCAGCTGAGGTTCATGTTTTCAGAATGCCAAGTAGATAGATTTAGGGCCTTTTTGTTGTTGTTGTGAGCCTAGCCTTTAATGGCTGAGCCATCTCTCCAGCCCTATTTGGGGCTTTTTTTAAAATTAAAGAAAAACTATCTAACTTGTGTGGGTTTTTTGTTTGTTGCTGTTTAAGATGCTTCTATCAAAACAAAAGCATCATATATTCTGTCTAAGCCAGTTTTCTACTGCTGAATTCCATCTCCCTCCCTCCCCAGCTACACAGTAATAGATAGAAGCAGGAAGATTGATGCAGTGATTTCAAGTAGCTTTAACACTTTAAAATTATAAGCTAATTTAGCAAACTATTTCCGAAATGCAAATAAAACCAAATACAATTTCCCCAAACAAAAGCAGTCAATCATATTCGAAATTCCAACAATTACTAAACTTTCATGGACTAAAAGCTTCTCATGTTTCACCTAGAAGATAACAATATAATCAAAAAGGACATCACCCAGGAAGGATATAAAAAGAAAGCCAGCATTAAAATGATAGCTTGGGGAAAAACAGAGACCAACATTTAAGAACTGACTAGAGAGACATCTCTCTTAGTCTCCTCTTTTAAATGACCTGTATCCTCAAACTTCCAAAGCCTGATCATATGCAGCTGTGGTGGACACACCTTTCATCCCAGCAGTCAGAAGGCAGAGGCAGGTGAATCTCTGAGTTCAAGGCTATCCTGGTCTACAGAGTGAGTTCTAAGACAGCCAAAGCTATCTTGTGAGACCTTGTCTCAAAAAACTGAAACCAACAAAAAGCCTGATCACATGCCTTAATCTCTTTCTCTCACTTCTCAGTCTGCAACAGACACTCATCACTCACTCCAGTAAGGAAAGCAGACTATCTACACAAAATTAACCACTTCCTCCTGTCTATAAACTTTTTTGTGCTTTATCTCATTCTCCATTATTTCTCTCTGAATTGCAATATTCCCCATTCATTTTTATAAGCATAATATTTATTTTATATGTATGAGAGTTTTGCCTGCTTGTGTGTCTGTGTATCATGTACATGTCTGGTGCCCGAAGAAATCAGCAGAGAGTGCCAGATATCCTGGAACTGGAGTTACACAGTTGTGAACCACCATGTGGGTGCTGGGAATCAAACCTGGGTGCTAAGAGCAGCCAGCTTTTAACCACTCAGCCACCTCTCCACTCCCCCAATTCTTACATAAATGACTTCTTTCATTTCTGCTGCTTGCATTTTCCTCAGGGATCAAGTTAATGTTTAAGGTAATAATGTGGAATAGCTTTCATACATGAAGAAACTGAAGTTCAGTAAGTTGCTGAATCCAAGGTCAGTCTCCTTTCATCTCCGGTTCACTGTTGACTTTACACCTGTGACACTCTGCTGCGGGGCATCCGAGCCCCTCCTCCCCTCCGAGCATCCTCCTAGTTCTCACTCCAGTTCCCGGTGGCTGGCTCTGCTCTCTGAACTGCTCTGGAGCCCTGGCTTCGGTCTTCTAATCTCATCTGTCCCCCTCTCCTTACTGGATAAACTCATCTCTGCCTCACCACTTCAATACACCGAAGAGTCTGATGTTTCTCTGGATTAAACTGCTGAACTCAGATTCATATCTTGCTTAGTTTGTAACTGACACAATTTTGAGTCATCTGAAAAGAGGAATCTCTACTGAGAAACTGCCTCCATAAGACTGGCTTGTAAGCAAGCCTGTGGGGCACTTTCTTGATTAATTACAGGTGCGGAGGGAGGGATAGTCTACCTTAAAATTGATATGACAGCTCAAGGCTGAAGCTATAACTTCAGGGAGGGTCTTGATAACCCGGGTAAGGTTCATAGGAGCAGGAAGCTTCGGGCCCAGGATGGGACCTAGAACCAATTTAAGGAAAGGTCCGCAGGCGCAGGAAGCTCCACAAGTTTCAGAGGAAGCTCAGGCAGGAGGCTGGAGCTAACGCCAAAAAGTAGCTGAACCCCAAAGGAGGACCAAGGATGGAGCCTTCTGCCCTGAATACCAGTCCCACAGGGCAAAACACTACCTTAACCTGACACGACTTAGTCCTCTCCTGAACGCTGTAATATCCTCCTGTGATTTGAATTTTTAAACAAGAAAGAAAAACAAATTCTAAATGCACAAGTGCAGAAACAAAAAACAACACCCCAAACCTAAATAGCATGTCTTCTCCAAAATTACTACTCCCTTAGTAATGACTCTCAATGAGAACTATTTGAAAAACCTTCCAAAGAATTCAAGAGGATAGTCACGTGGAAACAACTCAACAAAGACATGAATTCATTTCAAAGGAAAAAAAATTAAAAAGCTGAATTAAGTAAGTAAGTTCAGGATGTGAAAATAGAATTGATAAAGAGAATTTCTGAAGAAAGACCAAACTGAAATGGTGCTAGAAAAAAAAAAAAAAAAGTAAGCCAAGGGGCTCTGAGGAAAAAGCATGTTCCTTTGGAAGGACTGAGTGGGCCACAGGCCCACCCAGGCCTTCCTTTGAGGAGAAACATAGGGCCATCTGCCAGGCAGATGGGGGCACTGTTATGGTGAGCAAATGTATGGTGTGTTGTGGGAGAGACAGAATGATTCATTTCCTGTGGACAAAGGCATATCTGAAGAATGAAAGTGGTGAGGAGCTGGCTGAAGTAGGTGGCTTGATTGGCACTCAGCGACATGGTGATGACCCTGATGCAGGCACAGTCTGTGTTGACGTACAATGTCCTGGATACAGAAGGCAAAAAGGATAGGACTTTACCGAGTTGGTCCCACTCCTCACTAGTTACAACACTAGAGAGAACTGGTTCTGCCCCTCATCGGCAAAGGAATAAGGAGAGAGGGCTCTACACTCCACCTGGGCAGCACAGTAGGACTGACCCTGTTCACAGGGTTAGAGGTGAGCTGGCCCTGGGGTGTGAGAATGGGAGAGCAGGTCACACCCCTCTCATCTGTCGTGTGCTACTGTGGATAAGGAAAAGATGCCTTCCTTCCTCACCCCTTGGCACCTGCAGCAGCGGGGGGCCCTGAGCCAATCCTGAGCAGCACAGTAGGGTGGATCCTGTAGACAGGGATGTGGGTAGGCCAGCCCTTGAGGGCCTGAGAGGGCCATACCTGGTACTGACTACTCCCTCATCTGCAATGTAGTGGTAGAGAGGAGGGAAAGATCCTTCTCCATTCCCCTGTGGTCTCCAGCTGGCAAGTGAGCTGACCCCTTTACTAGCTTAACACTCAGGAAAGCAGGTCCTGCACCTTGTCTGCACCCTGTTCCCAAGAACATGAACATGGGAGACTACTCAGTACAAGTGAAATGTTGGCTACTGGAGGAGAATCTACAACCATTAATTTACTAAACCAGCATAATCCCTAACTATAATCTATAAACACTTGTCCTTATACTTAAAGATAAGTGTATTCATCACTCATTATCAAGGAAACTTCTCTTTGCAATGAGTGGGGAACACTGCAGAAAACCAGAAACAATCACAACACAGAGATGTGAATACATCTAAAACACACTTTCATACCTAAGGCTCAGCAAACACTGGGGTGGAGTAGGGAAGAGGATTCTAAGAGCCAACGGACAGGGAGTTTGCTGTGAGGTTATGTTTGCTTATAATGCCAGAAGACATCATAAAGTCTGACCAACATAACTGCCCAAATGTGAGTGTATGAGCCCTCAACTCCACACAAAGAACTACAGGTAACTGAGGAAAGCTTGGAGCAGAAAGGGAGCAGTCTTCCCCAAAATCAGCACCCTTGAAAGCACATACAAGTAACACTGACAGACTGAACATGTTATACTTATAAATATATATGTGTATACATATACACATGCAGTAACAATTAATGAAAAAGGAGAGCATAAATTTGAAGGAGAGCATATGGGAGTGTTTAGAGGGAGGAAAGGGAAGGGAGAAATGTAATTATTATAATATCAAGAATAAAATAAAAAAGTCTCCAATGCACATTATACTTAAAACACTACAAACAGATTAAATAAAAAGTACTGAGAGTTGAGGAGAGTAGGATCAAGTCACTTATAAAAGTTGGACTATCAGAAGAACAGCTGAAACAGGAGAACCTGGAAAGATATGCTCCAATTCCTGAGAGACCACAGCTGACGGTAAAACCGGACAGCAAAGCAATATATTATAATTTAAGAAGAAATAAAAACTTTCCATGATAAAAAGCAAACTAAAGGAATTTATAAGCACAAAGCCAGGTCTAAAGAAGCTAATGGAAGAAGTATTTCAGCCTGAAGAGAAAAATCAACACACCAAGAAACCAAGAGAATTAATAATAGCAGGGCCACTCATAAAAATAAGCCTAAAACTTAAAAAATTGGCAGAAAATAATATACATTTTAATAACTCCGAATATCAATGGCCTCAATTCCACAACAAAAAGGCAGACTAGCAGACTAGGTTAGAAAACAAGATTTATCTTTTTATTACCTCTAATAAACACATCTTATCACCATACTACATTAGGGTAAAAAGACTGAAAAAGTTATTTTAAGGAAAAGATAATTCTGAGCAAACAGAAGTAAGAAACAAGCAGGTGTAGCTGGTTCTAGTATCTGACAAAATAAATGTGAAACCAAAATACTCAGAAGAGACAAAGCTCACTTTATATTAAAGAGACCAACGCTTCAAGTGGATATTACACAGGGGCTAGAGATGGCTGGCAGTTAAGAGCACTGGTGCTCTTCCAGAGGACCCAGGCTTGATTCCTACCATCCTGGGTAGCTTATAACCATCTGTATATAATTCCAGTCCCAAAGGATCTGACACCTGTGGTGGTATTTTGTGTGTGCTCTAATAAATAAAGCTTGTCTGAAGATGAGCGGAACAAAGGAGCAAGCCATAGCCACACTCTTACAAGTGCTGAGCTCCTGTCTCCTCCAGCCATATATATCACTTACTTCCTGTCTCAGCCACCCTAGAGCTGGAATCCCAAGTGCTGGGACTAAAGGTTATATGTCACCGATGCCTGGCCTCTATGACTAACTAGTGGCTGGCTTTGCCCTCTGATCATCCGGCAAGCTTTATTTGTTAGAGCATACACAAAATATTACCATGTTCCCCCCCACACACTTTTAAAATCTATTTATTGTCATTGTTTAGGATGGTTAGTTACAAGTTGTCTTGGTAATTGTCAGGGGAAAAAGAAGCTGACAAAGGAGATTAGATTCATGGTTGTTGTTTAAAAAGTAGTGGTGGGGAGTACAGATATAACAGGGGGAAAGGGTAGATCATTGAATCTACTCTAAAAAAAAAAAAACAAAAATAATAGGATAGGAGATTATTAATCTACTCTAGAAAGAAAAAAGGGGAATATGGATATGGTAAGGAAAAAGAGTATTAAGTCTACTTTTAAAAAGCAAATACTTTCGTTGGATTTTTGTATTTTGTATACAAATTGTATATTTGATACAAATTTGAGATTAATTTTGTTAGAATATACTGCACATACATTTCTACTCTTGTTGAAGGTATTCTACCTATACAGCTCATTTAACAATGTAATGCAAATTTCTAGTCCTTCAAAGTTATTATTACCAAATAATTAGGATAATAAAGAAATGCAGGTTAGTAGTTACGTCACCTATTATAATCAAACCTGTAATCATGTTATGTTTTCAAGGTCAAACCAAGATATATTTTAGATAGACAGGATGTCTTCAAACACTTGAGTGATCTACAGAATATGGCATTTAAGATTTTTTAATACCATAGGTTCTTTTGTTAATGACAATGAGACATCTCTGTTCCTGGCAGTACCAATCTACTTCAGAGAAGATGATGAGCTCCTTATGGAGTTTACTTTCTTTGTGGCAAAAGCTAGCCACTGGGCAAGAAACTACCCTTCCAGACAGTATGCTATCCAAAATGGAACAAGCAGAGAACAAAATAAAGGACTACCAAACTTTGCCAAGACAAGACAGGATAGCCCTTCAGAAAATCTTGCTTCACAGATAAAGTCTGTCAGAAATGCTAGGCCTGTAGGCTCAAGATGGATGCCCCAATGTTGCAGAGTAACTCTGGGAGACCACTCAGGCAGACTGATATCCCTATTAGTAGGCAACATTTCATTCTTCTGGAGTCTTTGATGGAGCTGAAGACTAGATAGTCATATTACAATTTTTCTTAGTTGTAATGAAAAGGTAAATTAGATACAAAACTTTAGACTCACCAAGATAGGATAAATAATTGAGTATTTTTTTTCTGATTTTGTCAAACACAAATAGACTAAATATTTTAACAGTAATTCTTGCTTGGGAACTGTTTTTGTTATATGTAATTTTACTATGTTAAAGTTAAAACCTTCCTTTTTGATTAGACAAAAAGGGGAATATGTTGTGTGATAATGTTCTTGTACACTGTAAAGAGCTATCACTCAAATTGGTTTAATAAAACACTGATTGGTCAGTAGCTAGGCAGGAATTATAACGGGGCTACCAGAGTAGAAGAATTCTGAGAATGGAAGAACAGAGTCAGGAGTCATTAGCCAGATGCAGAGAAAACAAGATGAGAATCCTTTCTAAAAAAAGGTACTAAGTCACATGGCTAAAATAAATAGAAATATAGGTTAACTTGAAGTGTAAGAGTTAGCTAGTAACAAGCCTGGGCAAATGGCTGAGCATTTATAAGTTATATTAAGCCTCCAAGTCAATTATTTGGGAAGTGGCTGCCAGGTGTTTGACAGTTGCTGGTAGGACAGAAACTTCTGCCTACAGACACCATCTTCTGGCTTCTATGGGCACCAGGTACACAAGTGGTACAGATATACATGCAAGCAAAATGCCCAGACATATAAAAATTAAGATAAAATAACACAAGGCCAGAAAGATGGTTCAGTGGATAAAGGCACCTTCATCCACCTAGAAGACCTGAGTTCAATTCCCAAGGCTTACATGGTAGAAGAGAACCAATAACTGAAAATAATATTCTGATCTCCACACATACACATTGGTGTGCACACACATCTACACACACGTCTAATTTTAAAAAAGATATTAAAATTCTAAACACATATGAACCAAATGCAGGTGTAATCAGTTTCATAAAACAAATACTTCTAGATGTAAAGCTACAGTTAATCCCAACACAGTAACAGTGGGTAATTTCAATACCTTTCTAGAGTAAAATGACATGATAAATCAACAGACTTAACAGACATCTACAGAACATTCCACCCACACACTAAAGAAACACATTTTTCTCAGCATCACATGGAATTTTATCCACAATTAATTACATATTAAGAGACAAAGCAAGCCTCAACAAATGTAAAGAAACTAAACTAATATCCTGTATTCTATCTGACTACAATGAAATAAACCTATATATATATATATAAACCTATATATATAAACCTATACATATATATAAGTAGTAAAACTATAGAAAGTACACAAACACAGGAGTATTAACACAATCTTGAATAATAAATGGATCAAGGAATAACCAAGAAGGAAGGCACAGCAGCCCAAGATCACAGCCAGGAGAAATCCTGGCACAGATCGGGGAAGAGTACAGGCAGCTGATAAGAGCTGGAGGAGGCACATTCATTTTCCTTGCAGGTAAGACTACCAGTAGGCTGCCCATGCTCTACTGCATGACCCTATACTCATGTACACACAGGTAGTACTAACTAGACACTGTTGTATATTAAAATAGAAAGATGCAATATTGTCGAGGGGAATATGTTAAGGAGACACTCAGGAAAGGTTGGAGGACGGAAATAAAGGTGGATATAACACACTTACACATGGATGAAATTCTTGAAGAATGAATTTCTAAAATTTAATTTTATCCTTTTCTTTTCAAATGTGGCTCCTAGGGCCCAAAGATGACTCAGAGTAAGGTGCTTGCTGCATGAACCTGACAACCTGAGTGTGACCCCTGGTACCCAGAGGTAGAAGGGAATCAACTCCTGCAAGTTGTTCTTTGGTCTCTACACGTAATGCTATGGCATGTAAATAAACACAAAGCCCCATATCATCTGAAGCTCTCCTTCCTAACCTCATTACCTGCAAATTTTCCCTTTTACTCTCAAATTTCTGTTCTCACATATCTTCCATGCCTTATTCCTACTGCTTCAACAGTATCTGTTCAGAGGCTAAGGCAGCAAATATACCTAGTCATCCTTTATTAGCACATCCTGATTCACTGTGCTTCACTGTTCACACAGCATATATAATGATACATAACGTATTTATATGTACTTGCTCATATAACTAGCATCTGTCTATAATCTAATCATTCACCAGGAAATTAGACTTCTTCTGACCTTTGGCATACATGTACTCACATGTGCCACACAGACATGTATGCATATACATTATTTTAAGTAAAAATAACCCATTATTATAACAACAATGAAGGAAAAAATACAAAGGAGGCTGGGCACAGAAGTTTAGCTTCTATCTCAGCACCAGAGAGCTGAGGTAGGAATATTGATACAATTTCAGTACCAGCATTTGCTACATAGTAAGTTTCAGGTCAAAATGGGCAACAAAGTTAAGATTTTTTTCCCCCTATAAATAAATAAATAAATAAATAAATAAATAAATAAATAAATAAATAAATAAATAAATAAATAAATAAATGCTTTAGCATATAAAGGATGAACATGCAAGATGACTTAGCAAGTAACAATGCATACAGCCAAGCTTGACCAGCTGAGTTCTATCCCAGGAAAAAAACAGTGGAAGAAGAGAACAGATTCTTGCAAACTGTCCTAATTTCTACATACACCCCAAATTATGTGTGTGAACACACACACATAACATAAATGTTAAAAAAAAATAAAGCTATGTCATTAAAAGGCAGGACCTGAAGTGTGTAACTGTAATCTCAGTACTCAAGAGGTGGGGGAAGGAAAATTAGGAGTTCAAGGCCATCTTCAGCTACAGGGGGAACTCAAACCAACCAAACAAAATAAAAGCTATATAATTGTTTTTCCTAAGAATTATTCCTGTCTTTCTACTAGTTGTTAGTCACTTATTGGCAGGACCTCCTCAAATATTTAAGTGATAAGATTATTCTGTTAGGAGGGTTGGAGAGATGGCTCAGCGGTTAAGAGCACTGACTGTTCTTCCAGAGGACCTGAGTTCAATTCCCAGTATCCACATGGCAGTTAACAACTGTCTGTAATTCCAAGATCTGACATCTTTACACAGTTATACATGCAGGCAAAACACTAATTCACATAAAATAAAAATAAGAAAAACCAAGTTTTTTTTTTTTTAAAAAAAAAAAAAAGATTATTCTGTTATGCTTGCAGATTTTTTTTTTCCAATGACAGTTTTTAAGCATTTGTTTTTCTCTGAGACAAGACCTTTTTTTTTTTTTTTTAATTTATTTATTATGTATACAACATGCCTGTGTGCCAGAAGAGGGCACCAGATCTCAAGACAGATGGTTGTGAGCCAACATGTGGTTGCTGGGAATTGAACTCAAGACCTCTGGAAAAAGAGTCAGTGCTCTTAACCTTTGAACCATCTCTCCAGCCCGAGACAGGATCTTATCTTGTAGTTAAGTCTATCCTAGAACAATGTAGTCACGCTGGCCTCAACCTCCCAGCAATCCCTGTCTTGGCCCAGAAGTGATAGGCATAAGCCACTAGATCTTCCAGAGGACCTGAGTTCAATTCCCAGTATCCACATGGCAGCTAACAACTGTCTGTAATTCCAAGATCTGACATCTTTACACAGTTATACACGCAGGCAAAACACCAATTCACATAAAATAAAAATAAGAAAAACCTTTTCTTTTCTGAGACCTGCCTGCCTTAGCTATTAGTAATCTTATTGCCTCAGCTTTCCATGCACTAGAATTACAGGTATGAGCCACCATACCTGTACCTGGCAGGTTTTGTTTTTAATATATAATTCTCCACATGTCTTTGGATGTAGTCAACTTTGTAAATATTTTCTCTTAAAAATTTTAATAAGAAAATGAAAGAGGCAAAGTAATGTTGATTTACTTTTGCTCTCCAATCTGAAGTACAAATCACAGTGGGTAAAAAGATGGTCGGACAGACAGAGAGACACATGGTCATAGTTTATTTATTTTAACAAGTTGTATTCCCTAGTTTAGACTAATATAAACTATCACTGGTATAGGCAGTAAGGTTTACTAAGAACCAACCACAAGGTATACCCCTAGCCTTCTCTTTTCCTATCTTAAAGACATTCAGCCTCCAAACACCTGGTCTACAAAGTAAATTCCAGCAAAGCCAGGGCTACACAGAGAAACTCTGTCTTGAAAAACAAAACAAAACAAAAAGAAGTATTAATGTAGGAAGCTACGTTATCGATGATATTCCTGGAGTGGTTCTTCTTGTCCAATGAGAACAGTAGCTTGAGTGATCTGTTTATGGAATGATGTTATGGAACATAGCGATCC
>PVIH01011611.1:0-68188 GCA_004025045.1 Sigmodon hispidus
TGGACACAGTGGTACAGAGTGTGTGGTCCAGAGATGGACACAGTGGTACAGAGTGTGTGGTCCAGAGATGGACACAGTGGTACAGAGTGTGTGGTCCAGAGATGGACACAGTGGTACAGAGTGTGTGGTCAGGAGATGGACACAGTGGTACAGAGTGTGTGGTCAGGAGCTGGACACAGTGGTACAGAGTGTGTGGTCCAGAGATGGACACAGTGGTACAGAGTGTGTGGTCAGGAGCTGGACACAGTGGTACCTGCTGACTGGTGCCAGCCTCTCAGCGCCTCCTCTGGATCCCCAGGAGCCTGGTTACCAACCTCATCCTATGTCACAGCGGGGTCCAGCTATCTAGAACCACTTTTTCTTTTTCTCCACTTAACCTTTGCCTGATTCTTCCTGCCTTGGAACTCTAACCAGAGGCTAACTGAATCAGCCCTGTGGTATGTGGGTAACCTATCTAGGATATCCTCCTTTATGTGTGTGTCGGGGGGAGGATCACACAGCACATAGTGGGCATTAAGACCCAGGGCCTACCCCTGCTAAGCCATTCCCTCCTCCTTCCCGTTCTCTCCATTGTCCCTTGCCTTTCTTCATGCTGAACCTCTGCTTGGGGACCTTCTTGTTCTGCCCTCATGATCATTACATCTCAGCCACAGGATGCCTGGTCTCATTGAGTATTTCTTAGGTCTTGGTATCACCTCCTTATAAGTAGAAAATGAGCTTTCTAGGAGATAGGAAGAAGGAGTGGTCAGTACAAAGCATTCTTCTAGACTTACAACTGATCTTGGATTTTAATCTTCTCTCTTTGACAATCTTACCACTTGGCACCAATATTTTAAATAGGCCAGGCATGGTGGCACACACCTGTAATCATAGCACATTACAGAAATAAAGGAAGATTGCCCAAAGTCTAAAGCCAGCCTAGCTTACATGGTGAATTGATGCCAGCAGGGGATAGACGGCAAGATAAGCCCCTCTCAAAAAAAGGGTGGAGAGATAGTACAAAGCTAGAATGTGGATAATGGTACACAGATATATGGTATAAGGAAGAGCTGTGGTGCTCCCCAGGAATTAGTCATTTGTATAGTTGCCGTGGGAACTATGAAATCAGTGTCACATATGTAGTCTTGTTCTGAATCTTATAATCTCCTTATGACCTAATATCCAGGAACTTGAAAATGGGTCACAGGTACAAAAAAGGAGCCTGAATTTTTAGAGCAACCATGCCTAACCAAATGGCATGGACTAGAACAGAAAGCCCCAATAATTAGTGTTAGGATTGGTGAAGAGAGGCCGAAGAGAGTGGAGAAACCATGGCAAGTGTCAGGCAGACATAGCTGCCAATCAAACACCACACAGAAGGCAGAGGAGGAAGGAAAGCCCCATAGCAAGTTAGCTCTTTAACCAGTGATTCAAGGAGGGGCCATGTGTGAGGAGTTATTCACTTACTCATTTTAAACCCAGTCAGAAATTCTGACTGGACAGGGGAGTCTGGAGATCTGGAAAACCTCTTGTGAAAGCTAACTTCATGCCAGCTTGCCTGGGCCAAAAGATGTTCAGGTCACTAACAAAATATTCCTACGTGTTAAATCTGGAGAGATGGCTCAGCAGTTAAGAGCACACTGGCTGCCCTTCCAGAGAACCAGAGTTTGACTCTCCACACCCACATTATGGTTCTCAACCATCTGTAACTCCAGCAACATGATACTTTCCTGGTCTCTGTGGGCACTAGGCATACATGTGGTACACATCTATGCAGGCAAAACACCCATACACATGAAAAAGAAAATTAAAATACTTCTACATGTCAATGGGGATATGTAGTCAGAAGTTTCTGGCCCAGCATAGCCCTGTGGTCTGGACCAGCAACTCCACAGCTGCTTAGTCTAAAATAATCACACAAAAGCTTATATTAATTGCAAGCTGTTTGGTCTATGGCTCAGGCTTATCACTTGCTAACTCTTATACTTTAAGTTAACCATACTTCTATTTATGTTTAGCCACGTGGCTTGGTACCTTTCTCAGAGCAGGATTCTCATCCCACTTCCTCTGTGTCTCAGTGTCATCTGGTTTTGCTCTTCTGTTTCTCAGAATGCTCCTAGTCTTGTTGCCCTGCCTCTACTTCCTGTCTAGCTACTTGACCAAGCAGCATTTTACTAAACTAATATTTACAGTGACAAATGTTTACAGTGTACAAAAGCAAAATTTCACAGCAGAGATATCTCTAAGAAGATGAGCATTCATTTAAATCTATTGACTGGGTAGAGCGGTTACCCTAACTGATGATAATTACACAAACTCTAGTTAGTATATAATTAAAACCCAGAGCCAGATATTGGGGGAAAGCTGGAATATCAGAGAGAGGAAACAGACTACAGTCAGTTCTCACCTAGCCAACTTCTCAGGCCAAACAGGGTAAATGCTATTTTCAAGAATCCTTTGCTTGATTGGTCACTTCTACAGAATGTCTGAATTTCTGCCTTCTCCTACCTTATATGTCTTCCCTGCCCAGATGTTTCACTTCTAGTTTAACTCTGCATCATAATCCTAGAGTTAGAATTAGAATAGTGAGCTACTACTGTTTGATTGTTAGACCTTGAACTCACAAAAATCCAGAAAGATAACTGCCCCTGAGTGATGGGATTAAAGGTGTGGGTCACCACTCTCTGACCTTTATGGCTTGACTGTGGGTGATTCTGTTCTCTGATATTCCAGGCTGATATTATTATATATAAAATATATCACCACATATTCCCTTTCGTGTCAAAAGAAAAAAGTTATGTAACTAATATAAGAAAAGCTATATATAATAGGTACAATTATTATATGCAATATATACAAGCAATAATTACATGAGTAATGTCCAGTCCATTAACAACTGACAAATTCAAAGAAAATATTCCACTGTTTATCCCATTTTGGTGAGTCCAAAGGATTGTACCTAATTCACTTTCTATCTAGCTTGTATGACTAACTGAAAATTATCTTTGATGTCTCACAAACTTGTACACTTTAATGTCTGAGTTTCTTTTCTAAAACTGTCACTAGAAAACTATAACTATTTCATCTTCAACTCCTTCAGATACCCAAGAAGGAAATAATATTAGCTAATTAAACAGGACATATAAGCAAGTAACTTCCAAAACTGTAAAAAATTAAATAGCTAGCTGCCTGGACAGGCTCCTAAGGTCCTGCTGCATTCTTAAGCATCCATCTTCAGGACAGGCCTGGCATGTCTGACATACTTCTCTGTGAATGATATTCTTAAAGACCTTCCTACATTGTCCTGGCAAGGTTCCTCAATTCTTTTTGAGTGTATCCTGTTTGTCCATTTTGGACATCATACTGTCAGCAGTTGAGGCAAGGATACTTTCTTGTCCAATGGCTAACTTTTGCAACAAAGAAAGTCAATTCTATGTGGAGTTTCTTCAGTGCCTATCATCTTCTCTGAAGTAGATTGGTGCTTCCAGGAGCACATTTCATTGTCATAAAAATAATAAGAACTTATATTATTAAAATATCTTTAATGCCATATTCTGTGGATCTCTGAAATTTCCATCTAAAATATATTTCTTTTTGACCTTGAAAATATATCTAATATTACTATAAGTTTGATTGTAATGTCTAGCTACTAAGTTGCATTTTTATATTCTAATTAGTTAGTAATAATAACTTTCAAGCACTAGCAATTTTTATTACATTGTTAGATGAATTGTATAGGTATAATACCTCAAACAAGCATAGATATATGTGTATAGAAAAAAATTAAACTCAAATTTATATCAATATTCACAATTTGTGTAAAATATACCAAAAAATCCAATCAATGTAAAATATTTAAAACTAGTATAATGGCTTTTTTAAAAGTAGATTCAATAATCTAATCTTATATCCTATCATATTTGTATCTCCTTTTTTCTTTATTTTCAAACAAGAACCTAGTTTAGCTCTTTTCATACCCATAACCAGCAACAATTTGTAACCAATTACTCTAAATAATGTATAAAATAACCCTTCCTATATACTGAGTCAGTTACTATGTTAAGAGGGTCAGTAAAATCTGTTAATACCATCATGATAGCATATAATTCTGACTTTTGAACAGAATTATAAGGGTTTTGAGAAACTTTACTTACATTTTTCTGATTTGTAACCTGTTTTTTTCTAATTCTTTTTTGCATCAGTATAAAGTATAAGGGCTCCAGAAATTGGTGTATCCTGTACAACATGAAGAAAAATCCAGTTAGTTTTCTTTATAAATTCAATTCTTTTGCTTTAAGAATATTTGTTGTCAATCTCCCCCAAAAATTACTGCAAGCTCTTTGCCAAGGCTCACTTTCCACTCATAATTGGTCAATTTCTTCATTAGTTAAAGGTACAACAATTTCTTCTGGGTCCATTTCAGACAATTAATGAAGTCTTAATTTTCCTTTAAACATCAATTCAGAAATCTTTTCCACATATGTGTTTAATTTCTTACTCAATTTGTGTGGTAGAAATATCAATTCCAATATAACATTTTTCCTTTGCATTAAAGTTTCTGCAGGAGACTGCTTAGAGGACAAGATAACCAGAATGCAATTAATCCACACGATCCACATGAGCAGCATGTAATTTTCTTTTCCACCAAAGCCAATTCTCTCTCAGTTTTAGGTGACAGTTCTCTCAGATTTTTTAAGTTCTTGTCACCATTTAAGTTTTTGAACAAATTCTCCTATTCATTTTTTAATCCCAATACTGATCCATAAATTAGAAATATCTCATAGCAATTTTTGTAAATTATTAAGTGTCCTTAATCTGTCTCTCTTGGTTTGTATCTTTTAGGGGTCTAATTTTTTGTTGGCCTATTTTGTATCCTACATAATTAATGGAATCTTCTCTTAGCATTTTTGCAGAAGCAATTTCTAATCCCCAAGCAGGCAATTTTTTTCACTTTTTCAAAAAATTCTTTCTATTGTACCTATATTTGAGTCAGCCAACAAGATATAATTTATAGTAGGGTAAATGATATATTGTGGAAACTGCTTACATATCAGTTCTAATGGCTTTGGCACAAAATATTGGTATAAAATGGGGCGATTTAAACATTCCCTATGGAAGAACCTTTCATTAATATCTATTTACAGGCCAAGGAGTATTATAAGTAGGCATTGTAAAGGCAAATTTTTCCTTTGTCACATTTTGGTAAAGGTATTATAAAGAAACAGTCTTTTAAATAACTATAGTGGGTCATTCTTTAGGTAACAGAGAAACCAAAGGAATTACAAATTGTAGAACATTCTCCATATTCCAGATTCCTTTTAAATAACAAACACAGGAGAATTCCAAGGGCTGGTTGATTCTCCAATATGCTGAGCATTTACCTGTTCCTGTACCAGCTGTCTAAGGCCTGCAATTTCCCTTTGGTTAAAGGCCATTGCTGAACCCATATAGGCTTATCTGTTAACCATTTTAAAGGTAGCACAGTGGGTGCATTTGCTTTCAGCAGCTGTTGTGTCTTGTTTTTGTACAATCTGTATGGTTGGGGACTGTATTTCTTAATACCTTCTAATACGTTTCTCAGAAACATATGTTAGTTTATGGTTTGTTTCTGAGATCGGAGGCATATTATCTGAGTATTTCATTATTGCAATAAGTCTCATCTCCATAAATTCATAGCAATATTAGCCACATATGGCTTTAATTTCCTTCTCTGACCTTCTGGCCTTATACATTCAAGCCATCTTGCACTCTGCTTTACCTGGGATAACATCCAAATTTTCCCAAAACTGAGCATGTACCTTCTGAAGGGGCCCATATAAATGGCAAGATTCTGGTGAAATTACTGTTACATCTGCTTCTGTGTTCATGAGACCTTCAATGACAACCTCATTTATTTGTATTTTTAACTTTTGCCTTTGTTCATTTATAGAATTTTACCACAATATTCACTTTATGGTTTTTCCTGTATTTTTCTTCTCTTTTCTATAGATTTGCTGTTGTCCAGAGCAATATGATTTTTTCAGAATGGGCTTTAGTTTATTTATTTGCTCTGAGAATGTATTTCCTCCATGATGGCAGCATAAGACTGAACCAGATTTGATGGGGGGAGGGACTTTCAAAAGCCCCCTCAAAGCATTTCCTGAAAGCAAAGTGTTACCTTGTCTGTCCTTTACCTTTACTCATTAGTCCAATGCTTGCCTTTGCCACATCTTCTGCATAGTCCAGAAGGGAGAGGTGTTCTCTTGAAGTTATTTCTAACAAAGACATTGTTTCTGGGAATGCCTTGTTCCCACTCTCTTTCTATGTGGCCTTGCCTTCCACAGTTTTAATATTTGATATTTTGATTTTTCCTCAAAATCTAGAAATAACCTCTCCTACCCAGTTATTATTATAGTTATAGGATTCTAAATTAATTGTATCTCAAACCTAATCCTCCAAGGGTCTGACCTTGCTTTTAATGGCCTATTTATCCTTTTACATTGTGAGTTAGCATTTTTAAAAGCCAGAGATTCAATTATTAATTGCCTAGCTTCTGAATCTGGTACCATTATATTTACAATTGCAGTTAATCTTTGCAAAAAAAAAAAAAAAATCTGTAAAGGCTTCCTTTGGTTCTTGAATCACTTTTGTAAAGAATTCGATTTTCTTTATTTCTTCAATTCTATCCCATGCATCCAAGGCTGCCATTGGGCATAAATTCAGGGTGTGTTCATCGTATAGTGATTGCCTTTCTATGTCAGCATAATCTCCTGTCCCAAGAAGTTGGTCTTGGGAGGTTCCTATGCCTCTATCTCTGCTTCTTTGTTCTGTTGTGTTAGCCTCATCTTTCCATTTTAAAAGCATCCCAGCCTCCAAAACAGCAGTAACCATACCTGACCAGTCTTAGGTATAATTCAGTTACATGTTGACCAAGAATTTAACATTTAGTTTACAAATGGTGAGTGTATACCATAAGTGATGATTGTTTCCTTGACTCTCCTTAAATCTAACATTTATATCAGAGCCCAACTAACTTCTGTACAATTTTCATCATTTTGCAATTTTTCAAAGTTTACTGGCTATACTAATGTTGGCTGTTTGAAAGCCTTAGGCTGTTTTTATGTAATCTTATAAGACAATGTTGAAATTGGTTCTTTTTATTTCTCTGTCTAGGTCTGAATATCTCAGTATTTCCTTTTAATGGGCTTTTTTAAGACTTTCTCCTTAGAATCCACATTAATATTTTAAATGATATAACAGAAATAATCAAACAGTATTTATAATAAACATTATGATGATAATCTCATCTACATTATTTATCTTCTCCTTTATTGGTTCTAGTTTCAAATTGCCTAGAGTCATATCAAAGAAAGACCACCTGCCTTCCATTATGCTACTCTTTCCCATTTTTAAATTTTTATTTTATGTGAATTGGTGTTTTGCCTGCATGTTTAACTGTGTAAGGGTGTCAGATTTTTGAATAACAGACAGTTGTTAGCCACCATGTGGATGCTGGGAATCGAACCCAGGTCCTCAGGAAGAACAGTCAGTGCTCTTAACCACTGAGCCATCTCTCTAGCCCCCTCTTTCCCATTTTTACTGTGGAAAAAATTCTCTCTTTATCTTTAACAAATTCTCCTTTTTAAGAAACCCAGTTTACACACTAAACTTGTTATCAATGACAATTCAGATACCTTGGTGGTAGCAGCCCAAGGAGGAGTCCAAAAAGAGAGGGGAAAATTTACAACCCACTAGGAGAGAAAGGCTGCTGTCTGAAAAACTTACCCAGATGGAAGTAGAGAAGAAACACATGTGGCCAGTTCTGCCTAAGCCTGGAGGCCAACTCTGAACAGAAAGCCTAGCCAGCTGGTAATTACTCTGGCCACATGTAGCTCTGGCTTTTTTTGTGAATTTGTACCTTAAAGGTTGAACACCAAATATTGCACAAATTCTAGTTGGCATATAATGAAAACCCAGAGTCAGATATTGGGGAAAAGCTGGAATATCAGAGAGAGGAAACAGACCACAGTCAATTTGCACCCAGGCAACTTCTCAGGCTGAACAGGGTGAATATTATCTTCAAGAATCCTTTGCCCGATTGGTTTCTTCTACAGAATGCCTGAATTTCTGCCTTCTTCTGTCTTAAATATCTTTCCCACCCAGTTGTTTCACTTCTGGTTCAACTCTACATCATAATCCTAGAGTTAGGATTAAAGGTGTGGGCTACCACTGTTTGGTTGTTAGGCCTTGAACTCACAGAAACACTGAAAGATCTCTGTCTCCTGAGTGATGGGATTAAGGTGTGGGTCACTACTCTCTGACCTTTATGGTTTGACTGTGGGTGATTCTGTTCTCTGATATTCTGATATTCTGGGCTGATTTTATTAAATATACAACATACAGATTACAGTGGCCATAATCTAGTCCACTAAGGGATTGAATATTAAAGAAAGATGGGGGAGGGCAAGTCTGATTTTGTTTAGGCCACACCCATATTCTGCAGGGCAAGAGGTCAGTCTTCCTGGTTCTCCACCCATGGACTTGGACTAGACCAATGCCACCAAGATTTTTGTGACTCTGGCTTGTAGATGACAGTCTAGAGCTTCTCAGCCTTCAGCTTCTTGTGAGCCAATCCTATATAATAAATCTCATTGAGCTATCTAGCTCTCTTTCTCTGCAATACTGTGCCTAATGCAAGTCCAGACCTTTCTGTGTATCCATCTCATTCTCTAGTAAAACTGTAACATGCTTTCATCACAGTAGGTGAAGTAAGCTGATTTAAATAATTATATATAACCAGAGAATCCAATGGCAAGTTTAGAACGTGCTAACTCAAGAAAGAAAATAAAGTACTGGAAAAGGGGATAAAGGTATGTAGCTTCTGGGATGGTGGTCCTGACAAGACTTGGGCCCAACAGGCTAGAATCATCAGATTGCTCTCAGGGAATCCAAGGAAAAGAGAAAGTCTGTGTGAGTGCCAATGAAGTGTCCACACAGTGTAGAGGAGACAAAGCTGTGCATGGCATAACTTTGGTTGGGTGATCAGGGGACCCATGTGGCACAATTTCAAGAAGTGTGTGAGTGCCCAGGAAGAGATACAGGCCTGTGGTTAGCTGGCAGTTAAGATGACATTCAGATACAGGTTGATACAACATTTATATTATAGTTGAAGGGAAAAGACAGAAATCACAGGAAGGACTTCAAAGTCAGCATCATCTTCCCCTTGAAACCTTTCTTGTCTTTTTTTCTGAACCACAGCCCTCACATGGAGGACAGCCCTGTGTCGCCTTCCCTGTGCTGTCCCAGCACCCTCTCCTTACCCTTGTCTCGTGCACTGGGGATGGCCTCTCCACACTGCATGCTGATGTGGTCTCTTCCCTACTCCCTGTCCACACTGTGGAGGGTCTTCCTCAGCCGTCATCTCGGCAGGCTTTCTTCTCAGGTGACGGTGCACAAAGGTTCTGGAATTCCCTGGAATTTCTCCTCTTTCTGCTCGTTCCTCCTTTCATTCTGTCACTGACTGGCATGAGGAACACTGCAGTTATTTTCTCCCTGCCCCTTGTGGCATAAGCTCTCAAGGGACAGATTTTTGGTCTGTTCAGGTCACTGCTCCATCCTGGACCCAGAACTGGCCTATATTGAACAAATTCTCAATAAACAGTTGTTGGCTCACTATATGTAGACAACTGTATGTCTAAATGTTGTCTTAACAAGTCCTTTGGACACATAGATTATTCCTTCGTTCCCTATAAAGATCATCAGGTTGTGGCTGATGACCGAGTGTGCTGTGGGGAGAAGGTGATCTTTCTGGGATTGTTACTGCTGAACTATTAAACTCTACCTCCCAGCTGAACTGTTGAATGATGGGAGGAATACAGTCTGGACAGGTGACAGGTACCCTGGGGCAGAACGACAATATTTCAGCGAGGACACTGGCTCTAGGTAGCGGAAGAAGCAAACACTGGAGAGTAAAGGAAGGCGGCTGGGGTGGTATCTTACACTGAAGTCTCAGCACTGAGGGGGCCAGGACATCTCAAGTTCAGGGCCAGTCAGGGTGTACTGAGAGAGTCAGACCCACTCTCAAAAATTTTTAATGTAGCTAAATGGTAGAATACTTGCCTAACATATGTAAACATGGGCCCTGGGCTTGAACCAGCACAAGAAAAAGACAGACAGACAGACAGACAGACAGACACTTGTGAGGCCTAGATCAATCCAGATTCCCTTTGTGAAAGAGGCTGGTTAGGTCTACTATGCCAGGTTGTTGGAAGGAACAGGTAAAGTGCCTGTGGCAACTTTGAGCATGGAATGTACTTAAGTGGTAACTCTCAGCCACTGCCCCACCCACTACAACCACACCTTGCTGACAATGAATATGCCACCCATTAGAAAGCCCAAGGCCACTCAACTACCTATGTGATACAGTTGTGAGGTCACAGATTCTTAAAATATGTGAGGCTGTGCCAAGACTCACTTGGACATCTCCCACAGTTCAATGACTTTGGACATTAAGCACTGGAAGAATACATGTGCCATACATCAGAACTGATTAGACAGATGTGTAAAACCAACTCCAAAAGAATTCTCCAGTTCCCAGATGCTAGGTGTCTAGCCATAGGTTCTAACACAATGCAACAGGGGTGGCGCTGTGTGTTTCTCTGGCAGTGGATCGTTTCCAAGAGTGTGGAGAGAAAATGGTGTGAAGTGAGTGAAGCTTGTACTCTTGTCGGCCTGTCTTTTCCTCTGAACGTTTTTCTCTTTTCCCCCAAAGCTCCCCCCAGTATTTAGTCACATTTCTGGTTACTTCCCACCTCCCCTCTCAGCTTTTCCTGATATTCTGTGAATTTCTTCTTCACCCGCCTCACAGAAATCCTTCCAAGTAAGTGTGACCCTGAGTTCCCAACTATCTTTTCCATCTTCTATAACATTTATGGCCTTAAAATTCAGCCCTAGAGCTGGAGAGATGGCTCCGTGGTTAAGAGCACTGGCTCTTCTTCCAGAGGACCTGGGTTTGATTCCCAGTCCTCACTCATATGGCAGTTTATAACCTTCTTTAACTCCAGTCCCAAAGGATCTGAGTCCCTCTTCTAGGCTCTGCAGGCACTACATACTTGTGCACAAACATACATGTAGGCAAAACACCCGTATAGACAATAATGTTTTTTAAAAACTTTAGTCCAGGGGTTGGCGAGATGGCTCAGTGGTTAAGAGCACCGTCTGCTCTTCCAGAGGACCGGGTTCGATTCCCAGCACCCACATGGCAGCTAACAACTGTCTGTAGTTCCAGTTCCAGGCAAACACCAAGGCAAATAAATAAATACACCAAGGCAAATAAATAAAGGTTTTTTTAAAAAAAAAAAAAAAAAAACTTTAGTCCAAACTATATTAGCTGAGAATGCTTCTGTCCTAATGTTGTGCCCTGTCTTGAGACCCCCAAATAGACCACCAGATATGCAAACTCTCTGAAATGCAAAAGTAAGGTTTATTGAAAAATGTGAGTCACAACAAGGTCCTTGGTCTGGTGCACAGGTGTGGCAGTGGCCAGAGGAGGTACCTGCCCCTCTGCAAGCTGGGTTTTTAAAGGCAGAAACCACAAGGTTATACACCAATTAGGGCTCTTAGTATGGATACAGTTTTGATTAGCTCATTTTGGGGGACTTTCCAGAATTCCTATTATCTTAGCTGGCAGTTTGCTAAGTCCCTTTCTTCTTTAGATTACCTCCTGGGTTGGGTCATTCCAGGCTATCTCTGGGACATTCCATGGTTAGTTAACTGCTATCAGCCCCTAGGCTACCTCTCCTGTTTGTACTTTGTACCTGGGCAGGACTCAGGCAGGCCTGTCTCAAACTAAAACTTGAGGTTCAAAAATGGTGGTGCAGGTACTGGAGAGATGGCTCAGCGATTGAGAGCACTGACTGCTCTTCCAGAGGACCTGGGTTCAATTCCCAGCACCCACATGGCAGCTCATAACTGTCCGTAGTTCCAGTTCCCAGTTCCAGGCAAACACCAAGGAAAATAAATAAATAAATTTAAAAAAAAAAAAAAAAATGAAGGCACTTCTCTGGTTCTTCACTACATTCTCACCAAATCTATTTGGCTTGAAAGTTGCTTTACTTTCTATTTCAAACAGGAGGAAAGGATACGCTTAGTGAATGCCAGACACAACTTGAAAGGTTAATATGTGAACAGCGCTTTAGAAAAACATTTTATGTATGTTTTACTGGCATGCACATATATGTACACACCATGTGCATACCTGGTGCCACAGATCCCCTGGAACTGGAGTTGTGAGCTGCCATGTAGGTGCTGGGAATTGGACCCAGCTCCTCTAGAAGAGCATCCAGGGCTCTTAACCACTGAGCCATTTCTCTAGCCCTGGAAATGGCATTTTTAAAGACTTAAGAGAAACTTCAATAAAACAAAAACCAAGGCTTTGTGTGAGTTTCTGTGTCCTTCTAACAGCAATTAGGACCCAGAGTTCTAAACCATGGCATGCTTCTGAACAGGAAACCCAGGAGAGCCAATGACCTCAGGCATTCATTCCGGGGTTTGTAGGAGGGTCCCGCACTTCTTCTGGAGTGACCCCCAATTTTCCAAGTCATATTACTGGCTCCCACGCTTTGGCTAGTGCAGTACGTTAGGGAAAGCCAGACCCTAACCTTCCTTAGAACATGGGGCTTCCCATTCCCAGAGCCAGGGGAACTTTCCCTGGGGGAGGGAGGGGCTATGGCCAGTCCTTGCCTTATTCCCCGCTTCTTTTCTTGTCAGCCTCTAGCTGGATCCCAGGAGCCTCGAAGCCATGCAGTGCAGGTTCCCCCTCTAGAAACACACTACCCGGGCAAGGAGGAAGCTCCGTGTGGACAACGATGGCCCTGGGTTGTTTAGCTTTATCTGCCCCTTTGGTTGGCACACACACACTCTTAAAAAATGGGCTGCAGCGGCCGCCTTTTACTTTGGTTCCTTTTAACAAGGGTTTATAAAGCGACTCACTATGCAGAACACATGTTCTAAGTATAGAATTACTCGGTGGATTGAAGCAGTGTGGAGGGATGTCAGACATATGTTTAAACTATTCTTAAAATACATAATTATGCTGTGGGCCAATCAGGTACATAATGCATATTTGATGTCCCACTTAATTGTTGTTTACCTAGGGGACAGGGACCTTGCTCATCTCCTGGGCTAAACTGCAGATTTTCAGAAACTGTCCAACCACATATTTTCTTGATTCATTCTGGTCTCTTGGGCAATGAATCCCTTGCCAAAGAAAGGGTTTTACATGCAAAACAAGACAATTAAATGCATGAGGTGGTGGTGGCTGCCCATGTAAAGAAAGAGAAGAGCTTCTTCTCTTATGAGCGGAGATAAACACCCCAAAGCTGGGCACAACCCCAAAGCTTTAAAAATGAGCCCACGACCATAATCACTGAGCCTACATTCCCATGCCAGCATCTCCTTATAACCCCTTAGGGAAGAGAAAAGCAAAGCGTATCAATTCTGGAGTTTTTAAGAAGACCACAGGGAGCTGAGGCTTCACCTCTATAACCTGGGAAGAAGTCCAGGAGGAACTCTCTCTTACTGAACCTCCTGGAAAGGCCTGCTTCTCCTCCTTCTACGGTACCCATCTCAAAAATCCTCACCACTGGTGCTCACTCGCACGCCTCCCTCACTCTGTCTCTAATCAGGAACCATTGAGACACATCATTTAACTTCTTAGTCTCCTCACCCAGAAAGCCCTGTAAGACTTTATTATCAACTTATTATAAAGTTGGTAATAAAGGTCTTAAATGTCAAGAGACCAGGACCCAGCCAGGCACACAGCAAGATCTGTGTTTGTGTTCTCTGCTCAGCTCTGTAGAAATCTGCTCACTTTTCAGGCCAGGCATGGTGACAAATGTCTATTATCCCAGCACACCAGAGGTGGAAGCATGAAGATTGTGTGGGTTCAGGTAGCCAGGGCTTCATAGTGTAACACTGTCTCACCAGCAAGAAGGGAAAATAAATGCCTCCCCCTCCCCTGTGCCAGCATCAATGCCCCAATTGAAGCCATTGCTGGGCTTTCCTGTTCCCCTAATCTCCCAGTGCTGACACTTTCTGGTCCCCCTGCCTCATTCCAATTCTTTTAAGCTATATTTTATTTTTACTAAATCCAGGCATGCTGCTTCTATGCCTGGAAGTCTTCCATGGTCCCACCCAATCCTCAAAGGCAAAGCAGAGTTTATAGAAATGTCTTCCAAGGCCATTTGTGATCAGCCCCTGCCTCGAATTCCAGTTCTGTCTGTGTCCTGGAAGGCTGTGAACTAAGTCTGACTTCAGCAGTAACAGATCAAAGGTATTTGTTCCCATGAGGCATCAGGCCCCTGGTCACCCCCACTTCTGGAAACAATTGGACTTTCTTGACACAGCAGTCTCAGGATAGTTGGAGAACCATACTCCCCATCCCCACCCTTGTGCCAAGCCTGTAGTTCATGTTTGTTCCCCTGGTCTTGTCAAACAATAGTCCCTCTTGAGGGGGATTTTTGGTGGACACCAGGCTTCTGGTGACAGATGACAGAAGAGTGAGAGCCGAATTTTACAGCTTCTCCAGGCATTCTAGAAGTTTAGCAGTGCCATCTGCCAGGCCAGGCACCATGAGGGAGGCCCCACACTGAAGCCCTAGACCTTCTTACCTATTTCCCCCTGCTTGCTCACCTTTCACCTCTGCCTCTGACCAAAACGAGGCTCTCTCCTGGTTGCAGGTAAACCAGTCTCTATTTTTAGTAGACAAAACTGCTGGGGGGCTATGATGGCTGTTCTTGGCTGTCAACCTGACTACATCTGGAATTAACTAAGAGCCCAAGTGGCTGGGCACACCTGTGAGGGATTTTTTTTTTTCTTAGTTAAATCATTTGAAGTGGGAAGACCCACACCAGGCTGGCCTTGACCTCAGAGAGATCTGCCTGCCTCTGCCTCCTGAGGGCTGGGATTAAAGGCATGCACCACCAGCACACGGCTTTATTCCAGATCTTTTGAGGAGGGATGATCTGGTAGCAGCCTATACAAGGATGTGAGAGAAGGAAGCTTTTGCTCTTTGCCTCCTTCCCTTGCTGGCACATTCATTCCGTCACTGGCATTACAGCCTCTTCTTTGGGATTTCAGTGTATACTAGAGACCAGCTGAGACATCCAGTTGGGCGGACTGAACAACTACTGGATTCTTGGGCCTTCCATTGGCCATTGTTGAACTGGCTGGGCCACAGCCTACAAGCCATTTTAATAAATGAATATATAATATGTAATAAATAAATGCATGCATATATACAGTCATTTTGTAAGTTCTATTTCTCTAGAGATTTCTAATACAGGGACAAGGCTGCAGATCAGTAATAGAGTTTATAATGTGAAAATGGCCTTAGGTTCAATCCCCAGTATTGGAAGAAGAAAAAATTAAGAAAATTCCTGGGGTTGATTTAAGTATTTTGACATTGTGTGGCCAGATCTGCACTTCAGAGCTTGAGGGAGATTCCTCTAGCCCATGGGCTCCCTTTATAAAGGTATCGCATGCCCTTGGTTAGATTTGTGCCAAGAGTGTTGCTGTTTGTTGACTGGTTTTTAGTGGCGATTGTGAACGGGACTGGTACCCTGTACACTGCTGATTTCCATATGCTAATGTTGTATATATCCTGCCACTTTGCTGATAGTGTTTTACCAGACCTAATAATTTTCTGGTGGAGTTTTTAGGGTCTCTTACAGGATAGTATCGTCTGCAAATAAGACTTCTCTGACTTTTTCCTTTCATATTTTTTTTTAAAACACTTTTATTTATTTATTTGCCTGGAACTGGAACTATAGACAGTTGTTAGCTGCCATGTGGGTGCTGGGAATTGAACCCGGGTCCTCTGGAAGGGCAGACGGTGCTCTTAACCGCTGAGCCATCTCTCCAGCCCCTTCCTTTCATATTTATATTCCTTTTAGTTACTTTGTTTGCCTTGCTGGTCTTGTGAAGACTTCCAGCACCATGCACCATACTGAAGAGAGTGAGAGTATGATTACTCTTGTCCTGTTTTGTGTTTTAATGGAAATGCTTCTTGCATTTCTGGAAGGTGAGATGCACAGAAACAAGTAACTAGCAGGTTCTGGATCAATGTGTCTTGATATGGTGACAAAATAGAGGGATGTGTCTCTGGTCTCTTGCTATAATAGCGTTGGTCCTATTCATGGGGGGCCCAAACCACAGCTTAATCACCCCAAAGACCCAATCTCCTGGGCTAGGATTCTGGTATATGAATGAGGGGGTACACAGATGTTCAGACCATAGCATAAAGCTTCATCCTTCTGTGGCCTTTGCCCCACAGGCCATAACCTCAGTGTTGCACTGGTAAACCAGCTGTGACCAGGATAGGAGAACATCTGAAGCAATAATCCTGCACTCAAAGATGGACGCTGCTATCAGGAAAAGCATGTCTGCCGGATGAGCAAGATGACTCCAGGTAGCAACTATTCAAAAAGCACTTAAGAAATACTTCTGGCAATATCTTGCAGTCTCCTGTCTCTGTTTAAATTGTTCAGAGTGCAACCTGGGGCCTGGGCCTGAAGGATTATATGGATGACAGTGCATTTGGAATGCATAAACCTAAGGTCTATGTGAGCTGCGAAATTTTTGCTGCTGTTCTTTCGGCTGGTTTCCTCTCGTGAGGTAGCCAGAATCAGTCACACACTGTTATTAAAGAGCTTTTCTCATATCAGTGTCTAAGTATGAGTATCGATTTCTCACTGGGAAGGGTTACTGATCCTACAGAGTTCCATCTCCAATGCTGTGTGAGCCCCGGCCTGCTGTTGACCACTGGCCCTCCACACAGTGCCAGTCTCTGTAAGGCAGCTCAGCTGGCTTCCCTCTCCCATAATCTCCCCACTATCCACTGAAAGTCTGCTTTGCGGCCCTGATTCCTCCTTGTCCATTGTAGCAGGCCTGGCAGAGATGAAGATTTCCAAAGAGACTCTTCTGTCCCTCAGTCTGTCAAACTGTTGGAAAATAATGGACTCCAAAAAAATGGGAATTTCTTTGGGAATCTCATGCTGGGGGAAGAAAAAAGTACCAGCTCTGAGAGGGAACTTGTCTCCCAGGAAGAAATTCCAAACTGTTCTAAACAGCTTGTCAGGCCACCTAGCAGGATGAGACTGAAACCCAAATGATGGTTACTGGTGGGCACACCTTGACCATGACTGCATTATTTGGATGGATATAGCCTTGTCCCACTACTTAAATTTTGGTCTCACTTTGGTCCCCTGAAGACAAACTGTGGACTCTGTCCCTCTCCCTAATTCAGCCACATTAAATAGATCTTTGTTTTCTATGCTTTCCAGTATTCCTTTGGTTCTTTTTATTGGCTTGTTAAGGATGGTGGCCACGCCTGATTTGAGACAGTTTGTGACCCCTCAAGTTTGTTACATCTTGTCGGCCACATCTGGCTATGTCCTGAGTTTGTGGGGAAGTGATGCCTGATTCCTCACAAAACAAAAACAAAAGCAAAAACAAAACAACCCAACCACATCACAGGAGCACAGTCGCCGAGCATGTGAACCTTCCCTAGCTAGCCCTGCCGTGGGCTTGACTTCCTGTCTGCAGCATCCAGCCAGGCAGAGGACCTGAGCGGTGGAGACACAGTTCACTGTTCGACAGCTTGAGCTTCCTTTGTTTTCCTATCCCAGACGTTAAGGCTGACAGTGTACCATCAAGGAGTGATGTCTGCCTGGAGATATGCAGAAACTCATGGTCTCAGTTTCATATTCGGAACGTGCACAGGTCTAGATTCAGATACAGAGTTATCTAGGCTTAGCCAGGGAAATGTTTTGATTAACACTAGCCTTTGACAGGGACCTCACTTGGTGTCCTGGTTCAGGCAGCTACTATTTATTTATTCAATACAATAAGACAAAGTCATTAAATTCCCCATTGCTGGTAATTGTCTCAGAAATTGCATTCTCTGGCCTCACAATTAGCTTGATACAAAGCAGGGAGACACTTGGGTTAATAACCTTGAGTTTTTATGACTCAATCAATATTTTGGTTGCTGTAGGCTGCTTTGCTATTGTAAATTTTGAGTATGGTGCATGTGGAGTGTATAAATATTTAGCCAGCCATTGAAGCATCAATTAATGAAATCATTTCTTTAATTCAGAAGACACCATTGTTAGTTACTTTCATAGCTGGGAAAGTGGAATGCTGCTCTGCTGTGTGGCTTATCACTTCACAGGTCCTCACTGCAAATATTCCTTTTGGATTAATCGCCTTCAGGCAGAGCTGCATAGCTGAGCTTCTGGCTATAGATGGTTTTGACCTGATTTTAACTTTATAACCACGCATCTTTATCTGCTTAAGATTCACAGTACTGTATGCCCGTGCTCGCTAATCTTACAGATGCACTGGGAGTCACATATGAGAGAGACTGCTCCATCCTCTTTTTCAGAATGAGATACTGTTCAAAAGAGAAAACCCTGCATAGTTAGAACCCCCACTATGGTTCTCAAATACCAAAGCGCCAAGTTCAATGACAGTTTCTTTTAACTGGGTATTTTTTTTCTCTTCTTCTTTAAAACTTGGTTTTAGAGTCAGGCATAGTGGTAAATACCTTTAATCCCAGAACTCAGGAGGGAGAGGTAGGCAAATCTCTGAGTTTGAGCCAGCCTGGACTACACAGTGAGTTCCAGGTTAGCCAGGGCTACAGAGCGAGCCCCTGCACTGCCCCCTAAACCCACAATGGTTTGGTGGCCTCGGGAGATGACTGCTGGTCCAAGTGCTTGCTGTGCAAACATGAGAACCAGAGTGTGCATACCTAGAATCCGTATAAAGGCCAGCAGGCCACAGACTCCCACCTATATTGAAGCTGTGGAGTTCCCAGGGGAGGCTAGCTAGCAAGATCAGGATATTGGAAAGCTCTGGATTTGATTGAGAGACTCTATTGCAATGAATAAGGTAGAAGGGTTCTCAAGGAATCTTCCCTAAACAGCTGTGGAGCACCCAATACACACGCATGTGAATGTACACAGGCAAAACGAATATGTGCATGCATACTACACACATATAAAAATGGAAAAGGAAGGCTCAAGAGATGCTTAAGAGCACTGACTGTTCTTCTGGAGGAGCAGAGTTTGATTCCCAGCATCCACATGGCACCTAACAACTGTCTGTAATTCCAAGATCTGACACCCTTACACAGTTATACATGCAGGCAAAACACCAATTCACATAAAGTAAAAATAAATATTAAAAAATAGACAAGAAACTGGCTTTAGGTTTTTGAGACCTCATCTAAGGTATATCAGGCTGGCCTTGAGATCTCAGATCTTCTGCTGCTCCCTTCTGAGTGCTGGGCTTAGGGGTGTGGAGCAACATGCCTGGCTTTCGACAGGTATTTTTTTCTAAATCAAAGTTCCCCAAACTATGATCCTGGGAAGATGTTTCCCTAGGTTGCTAAGAAGATTCTACTTAGTTTTTGTTTGAAAAGTCAAATTTTTTAAAAAATATAAAAGGGGCGGGGCAGGGGAGAAGAGAAAAGGGGGCGGTTCCATCATCTAGTTATCAGTTTCTTTGAGCCAAAAGCCACCTTGAGCGTGAAGGAGTATGCAACTGAGTCCTATAACTTTCAACTTGAACTATTAGGAGGATTCTTAACTCTTTAGCTTCATCCTAGAAAGCTATTTGAGTAATACATTAATACTAATACATAATTTCTTGGTATTGTCACTTGGCTTTTAAATAATCACAAATATGAAATATAAACAGAGTACTAAATTATACTAAAAGCAAATGTTGCAGTTTATGTCTGTTAATCCAGCAATGGACTGGAGGACTGATTATTTTTTGAGACAGGGTTTCTCTGTGTAGCCCTGACTGTCTTAAAATTTATTTTATAGACCAGGCTGCCCTCAAACTCAGAGATCTGCCTGCCTATGCCTCCCCAGAGTGCTGAAATTAAAGGTGTGTATCACCACTGCCCACTAATGCCCAGCTTTTAAAAATCAGATCTCTGTGCTTACAATGCCAGTACTTCACTGGCTGAGTTATCTCCTGGAATTATCCCCCAGGTATAGCATTGCTATGTGGCCCAGGCTAGCCCAAAAGTTCAATCCTCTAACCTCAGCTAGGCATGGTACCACATACTTTCCAGTGCTGGGAAGGTAGAGACTGGCTAAAGAAACAAATAACAAAACTCAGGCTGGAGCCTGAGGAACAACACATAAGACTGTCTGTCATCTTGCCAATACACACCCAGGCTCACAAGTGCATGAACATTGGCACACACATATTCACCCCCACATACAGACACATGCACACACATACTCAAAACAAAGAAATAAATTCTTCCCTGCATACCTAAGCACACACAGACAAAACCACATATTGTCTAGAATATAAGGTTCTTTTAAAACACCTCAGCAGCCCTGACCAATCCCTGATCAGAGGACACGTACAGACATTTTTCTTTTTTTTTTTTTAACTTTATTTATTTACTTATTTATTTGCCTTGGTGTTTACCTGGAACTGGAACTACAGACAGTTGTTAGCTGCCATGTGGGTGCTGGGAATTGAACCCGGGTCTTCTGGAAGAGCAGATGGTGCTCTTAACTGCTGAGCCATCTCTCCAGCCCCAAGGACTCTGTATTTTTCAGTTTACAATACCGTCTCAGTCTATTGCCCAGACTTCTTTCTAAATGTTGGACTAAATTATCCTCTAGTCTGAGCCTACTGGGACTGTGGACACACAATTCACACCTGGGCTAGGACCCTGTCTTTTCCATATGCATCAGTCTATTTCTCCAACACAGGCCTTCAACCCCAAAGGATGAAAAATCCTGTTCCTTGAAGTCACTGAAAGACTCATACAACCATATTCACATACCATTGTTCCATCACATCTAGCTGCAAGAGAAGCTAGGCATAATAGTCTCTATTCCAGATCTCCTCTTAGTTGAAGTTTAGTTGAATCTGGGACTTAGTTTGAAGTTTTTACGGTGAAGAGATACCATGACCATGTCAACTCTTATAAAGAAAACATTTGTTTGGGGTTGGTTTACAGTTCAGAAGTTTAGTTCATTATCTTCATGGTGGGAACTATGGCAGTGTACATACAGACAGGGTTTTGGAGAAGGAGCTGAGAGTATTACATCTTGATCCACAGGCAGCAGGGAGAGACTGTGTCACATTAGGCATAACTTGAGCATATAAGACCTCTTGAAGTCCACCTTTTCAGTGACACACTTCCTTCAACAAGGCCACACCTCCTAATAGTGCTGCTCCCTATAGGCTAAGCATTCATGAGACTATGGAGGCCATTCCTACCCAAATCACAACAATCTGTCTATTATCTTCCTATCTATCTATCTATCTGTCTGTCTGTCTGTCTGTCTATCTATCTATCATCTGTCAATCATCTACCCACCTACTAATCACCTTGAGATAAAGCCAAGAGATCAAGGCTAGTCCTGCAAAGAACAAATTCCCCATTCTTCAATGAAAAGCTCATTGTCTTTAATGTAACGTATTGGGATAATACGCCATAGTTTCCTGCTCTTTGAAGTATCCTTGGGCTTCCTTATACAGGGAAACATCTATTGTATCAGCACTGATTGATAAAAATTTAGAAAAGGCAAACTTCAAATTGTGAAAGAAATAGCCCAAGTGTCTGCATAGTAGTCATGGCCCCAGTGAGGAATAGCAAGTTCACACAGTGAGCATTCCCACAAGCCATGTCGATGTTTACTTAGGCAACAGTTAGATTTTACAGATATTACTTCCCAGGTCTAGGTTATAAAGTCATGGATCTCCCAAAAGTATAATGCAGGTAGCAAAATAAAATTCTGGCTTTACTCAAATTATTCTATTATCAAGAATCTTTTGAAATGTTCTTTTAGGATGAGTGATGTTCTCTGCCAGCATATAAACATTTTTGGATATGATTTCACAGAGTTGGGGAGATGGCTCAGTAGATAAAGCCCTTGTCAAACAAACATGTGGCCAAGTGTTCAGATCCCTGGAATCCATGTAAAGGAAAGTTGCTTGTGGTCCCAGCACTCAGGAAGCTAAGACAGTGAGTTCCTGGGCAAGCTGGCTAGCTAGACCAGAAGGAAAATGGAGGCTGGGAGCTGGCTCAGTGGTCAAGAAGACTGGCTACTCTTCTAGAGGACCTGGTTCCATTCCTGGCACCCACACCTTAAATTTCCTGCAATTCCAGTCCTAAGGGATTCAACACCCTCCTCTGGCCTCTGCGGGCCCTGCACATGGATATACAAAACACATAGAATTAAAATAAAGGAAAGAAGTCAAGGTTTTTGTTTTAAAACAAAATGATTTTTCTGCTGTGGAGACAGGGCCAAGTAGCGTTGAAGAGATACAGATAAGAGGACCTGATTGAGCAGGGACAGCTCCCTAGAATACCTCTGCTTCTGAGGGAGGTGGCTCCAGTGGGAATGGCTAATTTATGAGAAATAACAAAAGCATCTTTAGATGACCTAAAGCCAGCCTACTGACCACTTTATCTTTTGAGAATGGTTCTCTCAACTGGAGGACAAATATAAAGGTTCTTTTCCCCTTGCCTCTCCTTTTCTTTATCCCTTAGATGCTGTGGGATATTGTTCTTGTACACTGTAAAGATCTGTTGCTCGTATTGGTTTAATAAAATGCTGATCGGGGCTAGCAGACTAGGGAATGCTGGGAAGCAGAAGAGCAGAGCAGAGATGCAGAGGATAACTATGCTGCTCTGAGAAAAGGTACCAAGCCACATGACTAAACAAGACAAGAATCATGGGTTAGTTTAAGAGTAAGAGCTTGCAAATAATAAGCTTGAGTCCGAGGCCAAACAGCTTGTGATGAATATAAGCCTTTGCATGATTATTTAGGGTTAAGCAGCTGCAGAATGGGTCAGAAACTTCATACTACACTTAGAATATTTCTTCTTATTAAAATTAGTCAATGTATATTAATTAAAACATAGGCTGGGCAATGTAAAGAAAATAAATTACATGAGAAGACTGTTCTCTCAACCCCGAACAAAGATCACATAGAGATTGGGAAGGAGGTTAGCCAAGGAAAGCCAGAACGGTGTCTACAGGAACATGGAAACTGACCCTGGCAGAAAAGGAATTAGCCAGGTGAAGTCAGGAGATGGCAGAGAAGGATTTCCATACAGACATCCAGCAGGTGAAGACTCAGCATGAATAAAGACCTCAGTGGTCAACAAGAAAGTGGTAGTGATGAGAGAGCCTAACCCAGGGGACAGGAGCTAATTCATGTGGGCTGAGTTAGACACAGCCATCTTTACCCTAAGCACTGTCTGGCTGGCACCTCGAGGAAGTTAAGTCAGGGGTAAAGAGGAAACAGCAACCCTTTCTTGGGAGGTGAAAGCCTAGGACAGAGAGGGTAGGACACAGGAAAATGACACAGAAAGGTTAAGGGTCATCACCTTGGTGACTGAGTCACAGGAAGGTACAGGACCATAGCAGGGATATTTGTTCAGCACACATGGTTTGTCTAGAGAATTCTCAATGAAAATCATGCCTCTTTTTTTTTTTTTTTTCTTTTTAATTTGAGACATAGTCTTCATAGCCTAGGCTGGCCTCAAATTCTTGGTAATTTTCCTGCTTCAGCTTCCAAGTCCTGGGACTGTAGACAGGGCCTGTCATATCTGACTTCTCAGAGCTTCTAAGCAGAGAGAGTCATTGATCTGCCTGCCCATCTTTTCCATTCTTGTGTTGCTCATTGGTCGTGTTTCACTCCTTAGACACCGGTGCTCTTGTACTTTCCGAGGCCTCCACACCGCCCTGGATGGGCATCCCTGAGATGAGGCATTTATCCAAGCTGAAGCAGACATGCCGGGAAAGGAAGGACATAGTACAGGGCATGAGAGAGGGTTTGTGCCTGATGTACCCCAAAGGTCCTCATCAGGAGGGGCATGTGACCCCGCAACACTGTGGAGAGCCATTCACAGGACCCCGACAATGGAAGGAGGAGTGTCTGGGCATCACTGCAGTGGCAGAGAAGAGCCTGTGGTACCCAAGGCTGGAGGAAAGATACAGAGGTGGAAAGAATGAATGCAGAAGAGAAATTTCTGGGGTTAGGGGCTGGAGAGATGGCTCACGGGTCAAGATCTCTTGTCTTTGCACAGGACTCAGGTTGGGTTTCCAGGACCCACACGGTGGCTCATAACTATTGTAACTCTGGCTCCGAGGATCTGGTGCCTTTTGCTGGTCTCCTCAAGCACTAGGCATGCACACAGTGTGCCTGCATACATTCGGGCAAAGCACTCATCCACATAACATAAAAACAATACTTAGTTAAAATGTCCAGGGCTGCTGAATACATTGTTTGAGAAATAGGAAAATAAATCAGAATATTTAGTTTTCTATTATTTCTATAACATTTCTGACTTGAGCAACGTGGGGGATGAATCTTTCACTGAGTAGGAATCTAAAATGGGATGCCATGTTTGGGGGAATAATTCATGATCTGCGGTTTGGACATGCCTATGAGAAGCCCAACTACCGTATTTTGAGTAGTAGATATGATTAGCAAGGACTAAAGACAGTGAGACTAAACAAATAAACAAAAACAATCCCCTTACACAGCCCTAGCAGCATTGAGTGGCCCGCAGGGAACGGAAGGAACAAAGGAGAGCAGGCAGCTGGAAATCCCAGCACAGTCCCGGAATCCCAGGAGGGAGGTTGATGTGGGATCAAGAGTTCAAGCCAGCCTGTCACACAGTGAAACTGTGCCTCAGAAATGAGAAAAGAAAAAGACAAAAGACAGGAGATAAACAGAGCGTTAGTGCTCCGAAGCCCAAGGAGGGACACTGGCATGCAGGGACACCGTGGGGAAGCCATGGGGCTGGGGGGCGGGGCACTGATGAGAAGGAGAGAACTGACCGTTCATTGGGAAGAGAAGAACACCGAGGATTTGGCTCTTAACATCAGTCCCCACAACCGAAGTTCATTCTCCAGCATCGCGAAGTGTCTTCCAGCCTCCACACCTGCACCTTCAACACGTACACATCATATACACAGAAACTCAGCAAAACATTCCTTAAAAGAAAATAATGGAGAAGAGAGCTATAGTTTTAAAGACGTGATCATGTTTTGTCTTGAGAGATGACGGTAAACAGTATGGTGGGAGAGTGTAGAAGCCAGAACAGGAGACTCATTTTCAGGCTGGAAGGAGCTGGGATCTCGGCTACAGGCAAGGATCCTAAGCAGGAAGCATCCCCCAAGGCAGGAGAGCAAGTGAGGGTGAAGGTGGAGCTGGGGCAGGAAGCTGAGGGTCTGGTTCGATGACACCAGTTTGTGAAGTGTAGGAAACAGGCCATAGGCAGAAAAGCGAGGTCGGGGAGGCTTACAGAAAGTGAGAGGGTTTGAAACAAACTCAGCTTATGATCGCAAGGCACGTCAGTCTGTGAACACTGGGAGAGAAGGGAGCTGGGAGCTGGGGGTCACCTCAACACCCCCAAACCCAGATTTCAGGTTATGCTTTGCCAGCCTGGACTCTGTTCTTACAGCTCGTAGATGTAGCACATGAGGCAGATGGAAAGCAGCCACCCAGGAGTTTTCCTTGCAGATAACTAGAAGGCTGTTGTTTTTAGAAACTCACAAATACTAGCTTACCACACGAGCCAAGCATTTTAAAATGTCTTTTATTGTGGCTTGGTGGCGACATTTCCAAATGCTAATAATGCTGGAAAGCAAAACACTATGAGTGAGCATCTGCTAACTCCAAGCGCGTCACCTCTTGGGCTTTTCTCCTCGGCCAGAACAAGCCCTAACTGTCCAACCGGCAGTGGCGGATTATTTGCGTGGGGCACCTCAGTGGGTGAAATGGAGTGGAACCCGGGGTAGCAGCTGCGGTTACAAATCTCAGCGGTATAAAATAACAGGAAATGTGGGGCTTTTCGAGTCCACTGGAAAGACTAATGATTTGGAGAGGAGTTTCCCAGTTCGGCTTCTCTGTGTTTAGAGAAAAGGAGAGCCCACGCAGCTTTCGACAGTGTAAACGAAAACTCTTCCACCAGACTATTTCTAGAAGGGCTTCCATTTAGTTTTAAAGCCATCTTCCTTTTCTGTAAGGGGCAAGGGATTGAGAATGAAAGCTAGATAGAGCTGCAGCAAGATTTGAGGTTTATAAAAGGAAATACAAAAAACCCTCAAAAATCGGATTTCCTATTTTTCCAAGATGACTTTAGTTCCTTTTCAACTGCCCTCTCCCTCCCCACGCCCCCTCCCCACACCCCCTCCCCCACACCCTCTCCCCGCCACCCCCATCTCCCCACGCCCCCATCTTGCTTCTTAACACTGAACAAAAACACTGAACACATCAGCTCACCATGTGCCTTCATTTTTCCCCCGTAGGTGCAAGAGTACTTGCTAGTCAGATAAACTCAAAATATCTAGTGGGTACTGGCACCAGATTTAGGATCTCAGAACTATCCAGAAGGGTAAGCCAGCATCTCTGGCATGCCTGGGACAACCCCAAATGATAAGGCATGATGGCGTGTGTACAGACCTAAGCACAGTTCACCAAGAATGATGTGTATGCACTTGAAGCAAAAAATAACCCTGTCCCGAAGTGCATGCTGCTTGTGAACTGCTGAGAAATTTTACGGGAATTGGTGTTTGTGGTGTGTGTGGGAGGAATGGAGTGGGGTGGCAAACACACAGAATCAACCTTCAAACACAGTACTCAAAAGGCCAGCGTGGAAGGTGAGGCAAGGCTTAAGGTCTCTCACTCTTCTCTCATAGAAGAAACTTTTATTGTTAATCTTATGATCATTGGTATTTTACCTGCATGTATGTCTATGTGAGGATGTTGGATACATTGGAACTGGAGTTATAGTCACTTGTAAACTGCCTGTAGGTGCTGGGAGTTGAGCTTGGGTCCTTCTAGAAGAACAGCCTGTTTTCTTAACCGCTGAGCCATCTCTTCAGCCCTATAAAAAAAACTTTTATTATACTTTAATTTTGAGGAGAGAAGATTGAACCCAGGGTTTTGTACATGTTCTGCCCTGTGCTTCTTCCTACCTTTGCTATTCTCTTATCTATCTAATCTATCCATCCACCCACCCATCTGCCCACCCACTCAGACATTTATTTATTTATTTATTTATTTATTTATTTATTTATTTTGAGGCAACATATCACTCTATAGAAGGTTAAGCTTGAACTTATGATGCTGTGTCTCAGCTCCCTAAGTGCTAAGATTGCAGGCATATCCCCACCACACCCAGCTGTCACGAGCCTTTGTGACATAGGTCAAGACTGAGAAGAAACACAATCCCTGGGTCCAGGGGACATTTGTTTCAGCTGGAGAGATACCACATCAGGACCAATCCAAGTGTCAGACAGATATAGTAAGTGCACAGTATCAGGAGTGTTTCCCTGTCCTGTTGGTTAGGGGAGAACCAGGGCAGCAGAGGCTAAGGGCAGTCCTGGCAGCTCCCAAGCATCTGGAGTCACGGCTGAAATCAGAGTGTCACATGGAAAGAGACGTTTTAAAAGAAGAATCTATTTTGGCTCACAGTTTGGGGGTGTTGGTCCGTGGTGAGCTGACACCAGTTTTTCTGGGCCAATGGTGAGGCAGTTCATCAAGGCAGCAGGGGGTGAGGGCAGAACTTCTCACCTCACACAGCTGGGAGACAGAGGGAGGGAATACCCGACTACTGAGGTCCTGCTTCTTCCCTGTCATTTCATCCATGACCCCAGCCTGTTGGACAAGTCCCTGGCATTCAGGATAGACCTTTTCTTTTCAGTTAATCATTTCTGGAAACACTCTCAAGAACATACCAGATATACACCGTGAGAAACTCCTAGGTACTTCTCAGTCCAATCAAGTGGACAGGGAGTCCAACCATCACACTGGAGATGGAGATGGCTTCGACTCCTATCCTGGACCTCTGGATGAAGCTCGGAGGGGCATCGGTGAGAAAGGAAGCCAGAATCTCCTGCTGACCCCCCCTCACACAAACACTCATCTCTCTCATTCAGTTTAAAGTTTGTCTTCCCTTTACCATCACCTTTAACTCATTCTTTTATGTCTATGGTGCTAGGCGGCAAAGCCAGGACTCAGAAGCGTTAAGTGTTTTATCATTGAGGACACTCCTCGCCTGCCCATTCTTGGTTCCTCTCCTGCCTCTTACTCCGGGGGTGGTAGGAGGAACAAGGTGGCAAAGGGCAGAAACTTTATTTAACTGGGATCATTGAGAAGAGCCATTGCTGGGCAGCACAAGCAACGCTCAAACTTGACTACCTTTTAAAAGAGCAACAGGCTTACCAAAGAGCTTGTCCCTACAGCTCACTGCTTACATGCCATAGTGGCTCCTGCTTTTGTTGGGAGGGCACATGTCCCCTCTCCCACCCCATATGCCACCCATTCCTCCCAACTCTGTAGTTACCTATCCTAGCAAATCTCTTCCCTTGCCCTCAACAGAAACATGAAGACAGCTCATCCTCATTCTGTCTGCTCTGCACCTCTCGAGAGGAGAGACCCCATGGCCCTATCTGAATCACTGTGTCTGTTCTGCACCCCTCTGGAGAAGAGACCCCATCATCAGGCATGAATCACAGGCTCTATATACCAAACCCAACCCCAAACTAGCTGTCAGGAGAAAGGGGACTAGATCCTCCATTTAAAAACAATTATTTAACTTTATTTTATGTGCATTTGGTGTTTTGCTATTACGGGTGTCAGGGCCCCTGGAACTGGAGTTACACACAGTTGTGCGCTGCCATGTGGGTGCTGGGATTTGAGCCCCAGGTCCTCTGGAAGAGTGGCTGGTGCTCTTAACTGCTGAGCCATCTCTCTGGACCCCCGATCCCCCTTGAAAACCTCAGTATTAAGTAAGTCATGTCAGAAGTTTTAGGTATGTGTCTGTGTCCTCTCATGTGGCCGCAGGGAACAGAAAATGCCCCATAATTCTCTTGGTATCCTTACCTGTCACCTTTAGACTTAATTGCTTAAAGGTAAGTGTTGAGTTCAGAAAACCAGGACCTTGCTTTATTTGTTTGTTTATTTATCCTGGTTTTCTAGGACAGGGACTTATGTAGCCCTGGACAGCTCGGGCCAACCTTGATCTTGCTTTATAGTCAAGGCTGGCCTTGAACTCCTGGTCTCCCTTCCTCAGCCTTCTGAGTGCTGGGGTTATAAGTGTGTGTCATCAGGCCTGGAAGAGCTGTGCTGGTCACTTAGTTTTTAAAATTCATCCTTCCTTCCTTCCTTCCTGTTTTTCTGTTCATTTTCAGTCTCTCCATGTTGCCAGGCAAGCTTTGAACTCCTGGACTCAAATACTCCTTCTGTCACACTGTTCTGAGTGACTAGGATACACCCGTTGTTTCACTTCTAACCCCTAGAATCTATAGGTAGATAGTATATTATACGGTAAAGGGGAAATCAAGGCTGCAGATAACATTGTTTCCTAACCTGCTGTCCTTGAGGTGGGGCCACAGGGGTCTTTAGATATGAGGGAGCCAGGAGAGACAGCCCACAACACAGGGACTTGACTAGTGTGGTGGCTTTAAAGATAAAAGTAGCACGTGAACCAAGTAACATAAGCAACTGTTAGCAGAACAGAGAAAAGGCTGGACTGAGGATGCAGCTGTGGATAGAGCGCTTGCCTGGCACTCACTGGAGCTCCAGCTGAGTCCCCAGGATTCTGAGAACCATGTTCAGAACAGGAAGAGATGAGACACCGACACCGACACCGGGGCTGGGAGAGTCGGGGAAGAAGCAGGCAGGAAGGGAGGCGTAGTTTTGCCAGAATGAACAATAGTTCTTCCAACTGAAAGAGCTTTGGGGAGGTCTGTCTGTAGAAACCCCTGCTTCTAGCCAGGGCAGCTATGAACACAGCTGCCTGAAGGAAAGGAGGGTAAAAACATTTGGAGTCATTTTCTGGACACTGATTTGCTTTAAAAAAAAAAAAAAAAAAAAAAAAACTGATATGTGAGGGACATTCTTTCTATTTCCCAGTTGCATATTCAAATACTGAACAACGAACCAAATTTTAACATGACAGAGAATAAAATAGGTGAGCACCCCTGGTAGCACCACGCCCAATGCAGTTACAACCAAGTAGGAATCAGCCTTCAGACAACAGCGCCCAGCTGCCATCTTAAGCCAAGACAAAGATACCTCAAGAACAGGTTTCTAACTGGGGTACCCCATGCTTGTAATCTCAACACTTGAGAGGCTGAGGCACATGTGAATTCAAGGCCAACTTGGCCTACAGAGTAGAATGCTGTCACACAAAAACTAAGCAATGACAACAAGACCCCATAACTGCAGTATTGGGCAATTCAAGTGATCCCTTTCTCACGCCCAGTTCAGGGCAGGAGAAAGGACCAGCCCCTCTTCAGTGTTTCTCAGTCTGCCTCATCTACACCTCTCCACACTGGCCTCATCCTCATATTGGCCAGTTCTTTCAAGACTCTTCATTGTTTGGGTTGGGGTCTTGCCATATAGTTTAGGTTGGGCTGGTACATACAACAATCCTCCTGCCTCCACCTCAGGAGTGCTGTGTGTGCCACTGAACCCTGCCATGATGCTTCACTGTGACTGTCCAGGACCCTGTGGGTCCCTCTTGGTCTCTTATGCTGTTGGGTGTCCTTTTTATTGAGCTGGATGTCCAAGTACATCTTTGTTGAACCAGTGCTGACTGGGGCTGCCGTATTCTGAGAAGGTGTATTCCAAAAGCAAGCATTGTAAGAGTCAGACTAAAGCCACAAGTCATTCTGACCTACCATGTCACTTGTGGCTGTTTAGGAAAATCTCAGCCCAGATACAGTTGTCTCCATCTTCCTTAGGAAAATATATTCAGTGTGTATGTGTGTGTGTGCATGTGCTTGTGTGTGTGTGTGCATGTGCTTGTGTGTATGTGTGTGTGCATGTGCTTGTGTGTATGTGTGTGCATGTGCTTGTGTGTATGTGTGTGTGCATGTGCTTGTGTGTATGTGTGTGTGCATGTGCTTGTGTGTATGTGTGTGTGCATGTGCTTGTGTGTATGTGTGTGCATGTGCTTGTGTGTATGTGTGTGTGCATGTGCTTGTGTGTATGTGTGTGTGCATGTGCTTGTGTGTATGTGTGTGTGCATGTGCTTGTGTGTATGTGTGTGCACACAAGATCTGGGTGGGGCATGATGATGATGTGGGAGTCATGTGTGGAGGGATGATAAAGTATAAGGATGGGGGCATGATAATATGGAGGGCATAATGATATGTGTGGGCATGATGATGAGGGGAGAAGGGTGTACTTGGTGCTTTTGTGTATCACCTTGACACAGCTAGAAGTCAGAGAGGAAGAAGCGTCAGCTGAGGAGATGTCTCCATGAGATCCAGCTGTAAGGCATTTTCTCAATTAATAATCAATGGGAGAGGGCCCAGCTCTTTGTGGGTGGTTTCATCCCAGGGCTGGTGGTCCTGAGCTCTATAAGAAAGCAGGCTGATCAAGTCATGGGAACGAGCCAGTTAGCAGCATCCTCCATGACCTCTGCATCAGCTTCTGCTTCCAGGATCCTGCTCAGTTTGAATTTCTGTCCTGACTTCCTTCAGTGATGAACAGCAATGCTGAAGTATAAGCCACATAAACCTGTTCTCCCCAACTTGCTTTTTGGTCATAGTATTTCATCACAGCAACAGAAACCCTAAGACAGGGGGCATGATGTGTGGAGAGGCATGATAATGCATATGGGCTTCATGGTGGGCGAGTATGTATGCTCCTGTGAGACTGCAGTCAGAGGTCAACTTGGCTATGTTCTAATTTTCTCTCTCTCTCCACCTTTTCATAGGTTCCAGAAATCAGACTCATGCCTATAGGCTGTGTGGAAAGTACCTTTGCCCACGAAGCCATTTTGTCATCCCCCATCTTTTTCAACTGGAGATGTAGAGAAGAGTTTGTAATCACCTTCAATGTATACCATGCAGAAACTGAGAGACTAGGGTTTAGAATCCAGGCCTGATGCCTTCCTTCGAAGTCACTTTGAGGCTTAATGATGAGCCTGTTCAGCCACTGGGAAGTGGCCGTTATTGATTCTGCTGTTTGAAGGGAAGCTAAGTGGCCACATCAACACCACTTAGCCTGATGAAAAGGCTAGCATGTCCAGGCTGAACGGTGCTCCACTGAAAAGGCCTCGTCCTCCCACTGGGAGCTGGTGTCTTTTCCAGCCTTGGAAGCCACCAGCTGATGCCTGCAGAACTCCAGTTGCTGGCTGCTGGTTCTTCTGCCAGGAGACGATAGGCACACCTGCCTCCAACTAGAACCTCTAAGATGTAGGTACACTGACATCATGTTGTGATCATGAGCAAAAGTCGTGACCTTTAAAGTATTTAAATCACATCTGTTTACTTATTTTGTGTATGTATGTTTGTGAGTATACATGTAGGTGTGTGTATGTATGTATCTATGTCTCTTGTGTGCACATGTGTGTATGTCTGTGTGTGCCCAGGTGTGTGTCTCTATTTATGTGCATGTGCATGCATGCATATGTGCATTCGTGTGTGTGTGTGTGTGTGTGTGTGTGTGTGTGTGTGTGTGATGTATGTGTGGCAGCCCATGCTTGCCATGGTACATGCCTCCTCATGGGAGGGGCTGGTCTTGGTGGAGCACAACCAAGGTGGAGCCTGTACTTACTGGCCTTTTTATCGGGATGTCTAAGGGGTACTGATGTGGCCACTTCACTTTCTTTTCCAACACCAGGATCGACAATGGCCACTTTCAGTGGTTGAACAGTTCCTCTCAGGAACCAGTTCTCTGCTTCCGCCATCTCAGTTCCAGAGATTTGACCTCAGATCAGTGGGTTCGGCAGAAGTGCCACTGACCTGTCACACGGGCAAGGTCTGTGATTTGAAAAGTGATTTCGCCACAATTCCTTTTAAAAACTGGAGCCTGGCAACCCTTGGCCTCTCCCCTACAGTACCTCCATTTCTCTAAACTCCTCTGAGGGCCAGGTGTGTGTGCATGTGTATTTCTATGTGTGTGCACGTGTGTGCATGCACACATGTGTGCATTCGTGATAAAGCTTAATAAATTTGTGATAAATTCGTAGCTAGTGATAAAGCTCTTGCCTAACCTTGCAAGGCCCTGCATTTGATCTCTAGCCCAGGGTGGGGTGGGACAGTCTCACTGACATGCCTCATCATCTTGCAGGTCCATCTCTGCAGCTGTGTCTTAGTATTTTGTTTTGTTTGGGGAACGGGGTTTCCCTGTGTGGCCCTAGCTGTCCTGGAACTAACTCTGTAGACCCAGTTGGCATCAGACTCAGAGATCTGCCTGCCTCTTCTTTCCGAGTGCTGGGATTAAAGGCCTGCACCACCATGTCTTACCCCGCTGCACTTCTGCTATGCACTAGGGAAAGGAGAGGCCAAGGGCAGGAGAATCACTGAAGTCTAAACTACACAGGGAGAACACACACACACACACACAGCTCCAACAATCCACACCCTGAGGCACTGAGGTTTGGTGAAGGCAGCTCGGGAAGGGAGTGGTCTACAGAAAGCAGAGTCAGGAATATTCGGAGAGTAAGTACTACAGAAGGCATGTTCTCTCTTTAGCTCACATTGTAGCTGAAGGTAGACTGTGCTGCTCCCAAATCACCTCTTGGCAAGTGGATTGTGTGAAAGCACCAGACAGAAGCAGCTTCTCAGACAAAGGGCAGAATCCTCTGAGAAATGAGAACTGCCTAAGTCCTTTCCTTCTCCTTCCCTCCCTGTAGAGGATTTTGTAGTGTTTGGGGCCTGGAGAAGTTCCACAAAAGATCACCATGCACACATGCAATCTGCACACATACAATCAGCAAGAGTATTTGTTATACTAACATGCTGGGCCACCCATCCTTCACAGAGGCAAGATGGTGGAGACAACCTCGAAAGAAGCTCACAGGCTCCTTTTAAGCACAACCAAGGAGGAGTTCCTAGGTCATCTCAGATATGATTGGCTTACGTTAGTGGCAATCAAATTAACGCATTCTAATTGGCTACCACTAGTCAGAGGTTGGTTAAGGCTACAGCTTTTCCATTTCCTGGTAGGCCTGGACAAATCCCAGGCCTTATCCTTATTTGGTTATTACCTTAAGCTGTTGACTGTGAAGGCTGGCTCAGGCCTAGTATTCACTATTTCCCTCTTCCCAGCCATTAGGAGCTTTTAAGACTGATCCTCCTTTGTTTGTGGCTTCCTCAGAAACTGCCTGCCCAGTTTCAAGAAGCAGGGACAGAGGCCTACTCCTTAACTGAGTTATCAGGATGGGCTCCCATGATATTTAACCTGGTCATCATGAGTGGGGAAGAGGGCATAAAGTTAGTGCTGCCTAGATGGGTCCTGATGCTGACTTTCAGGCTGGAGAGGTGTGGCATGGCAGAGCACTGGTTAGCATGTGTAAGACCCTGGCTTAATCTAGCAACATCAAATAAACAGCTCTTCTATTGGTCTCCCTCAGTTGAACCCCGATAGAGACTTGCACCCCTTTTTTGTTGTATTACTTCCCCACACATAGATTGTCCTTTGGTTAACTGCTATAGGAGGCTGGGTATGTGGCCCAGTGCCTGTAATCCAGCACTTGGAGGACTGCAGGAGTTTGCAAAGCCACTTTTGGATACTGTTAGGATTCTATTCTAGCCTCTAAGCCACACCCTGCCCTGAGTCCCGTTTAAGAATTCTGACTGCCTGACTCCAGGGAGTGCTTTCTATCCACTCCCCTTCTCTCCCCTTTCTCTTCTCACTATTAAAAGCTAGTAACAAATAAATAAATTTTAAAAATAAAATAAAGCAAGCAAGCAAGCTGGAGCCTTCACCTAGAACCATCTTCCTGGAGTTTTCACTTTCTTTCTGTGAATCTTCTACTGTTTATCCCACGGGTCTGTCCATTTCTTTTGCAGCACCCTGTCACACTGAACGTAAGATAGAGAAGGAAATGCTTTTTCTTCCTCAGCATGGCTTTCTTAAGTGCATGCCTCAAGCTTCTTTTTAAATCGTGTGTGTGTGTGTGTGTGTGTGTGTGTGTGTGTGATGATACTCATGTTGGGGTCAGAGGACACCCTTGTGTGTCAGTCCCTGCGAAGCAGAGGCGGGGTCCTTCTGTTGGTCTGCCTGGCCAACTGACCCTTGCACTCTGGAGAATTTCCCTGTCTTAATCATCCATGTTGCCATAGCACTATTGTTACTACAGATGTAGGCTACTGTATCGGGCCTTTTACATGGTTCCAGGACTCAGGTCCTTAGACCTGCACGGAGAGTCTTCACACTCTTTGCCGTTCCCAGAGCCCCTTGCCTCAAAGTTTAAGTATGTGACCTGAGTCTGGTGCTTTCTTAGGGCAAACAAATGCTAACACTTCAAAGGTGATGCTCATTCTTACTCTAAGTCCCTGCCTCCTCTCCTCTGAAACCCAGCTGCTGCCCCTTTAGGACACAGACCCCTGGTCCCTGTGCTCACTCAGCGCCAGCTCCCAGTGAGCATCCCCAGTGATGCTCCCTGAGGAGCGGGTATGCTGTCTTATGTCAACACGGGTCACAGTCATCTGAAAAGAGGGAACATCAGCTGAGGAAATGCCTCCATAAGGCATTTTCTTAACTGGTGATGATGGGGCAGGGCCCATTGTGAGGTGGCCCTGGGTTCTATAAGAATCAGGCTGAGCAAGCCATGAGGAGCAAGCCAGTAAGCAGCATCCTCCACGGCCTCTGCATCAGCTTCTGCCTCCAGGATCCTGCCCTGGATGCTTTTAACGATGATTTGTTATATGGAACTATGGGTGAAATTAACCCTTTTCTCCATCGGTTGCTTTTTGTCATAGTGTTTCCTCATAGCAATACTGACCCTAACTAAAATAGCAGGCTTTTATGGAAAAGTTTAGAAAAAAATTCTCAAGGTAAAATAGCACACAGAGTACAAACACCATAGACTGGAGAGTTAAGAAGTCACGACCACTCCAGACAAGGGCCTCAAAATGGCTTCCATCAATATTATTGAAAGACCGAGCAAACAACATTTACAATTGGCAGGCAAAGGATCCTCTTAATAAAGAGATCGTTAGAAGGCGTTATGGGGATTGACTGAAGAGGTTTATCCAAATGTTTTATCCACTTCCAAATATCAGATTTACTTGAAAATTTCAAGTATACCTTTAGCTCTTTTTAAACAAAGCCAAAGACATACCACCATTAAATGAGGTTTTTGTGAAATAATAGTGAGAGTCTTTGAACTACATTGATCTTTCTACCGGCCCACAACAATCTTGGGTCAGGCTTGGTGGTGCATACCCTTTATCTCAATGCCCTAGAGAACAGGCTGGAGGATCTCTGTGGAGTTCAAGACCACTCTGGTCTATGTAGTGAGTTCCAGGCTAGTCAGGACTACTTAGTAAGACCCTATCTCAAAACGATAGTCATCTTGGGGCTGGGGTGGAGCTTAGCAATAGGATTCTTGTCTAGTGTGCCAAGAGGCGTGGTTGGATTCCCCAGTCCAGGGAGAAGAAGGGATGTTGAAAATCCTTACATCTTTTCCTATAAAACTCCAAGAAGTGTCCAGGCAAAGTATCATTTAAAAATGAAATTTAGGCTAAATATGGTGGCACATACATATAATCCTCAGAGGGATGAGACAGGGAGATCTTGATTTCTAAATGCACCCTGACCTACATATAGTGAGACCCTGTCTCAAACAAAACCAAAAACGAAACAGCAGCACACATCCAGACTTGAGTTTAGTGCCTTTCCCATCAAACAGAACCAATCATACAGGGACCACTGAGGATGAAATGCATGTGTAATAGCAAAACACTTGTAGCAATTTCTAAAGGGCTGTTGCTATTCCCAGGCCACCTGCCCTTAACCCCGTGCAGCCCACGGTCTTCCCTTATCCCTTGCCAGCTTGTGTTACCTCGGGAGAGTGGTGGTGACAAGGCAGAAAATCAGCAAAAGGAGTGATCTCACCAGGCTGGTGGTTTGCACTGAGGCACGGGACAGCTGTGAGTTCAAGACCATCCTGAGCTATCTAGAGTTCCAAGCCAGTTTGGGTTATAGAGTAAGACTCCAAATAAAAAAATAAAGCATGCTTGACAAGATCTGTGAGCAGGACAAGGCTCCTGCCTCTAGCCTAAGTCCTGAGGTCAGTGCCTTGGCCCCACATGGTGGTAGAGAACTGACCTCTGTAAGTCATTCTCTGACTTCCCTGGGAACTGTAGCGCATGCACATAGAATAAATACAAAGAAATATGATAGTAACAATAACAAAACAAGACAAAAAAAACAAAGGACTGGGGATATAGGTCAGTTGGTGTTGACCTACGCTAAAGGCCTGCCTTAGTTCTGAGCCAACGTGTGGGTGGTGGAGACTGAACTCCTGTGTTGTGTAAGAGCATCAGGTGTTCTTAACCACAGAGCCATCTCTCCAACCCCTTATTACTATCGTTGTTTTTATTATCACACAGGTTGCGATCATGTCTCGTGATACAGCTCAAGCTTGCCTGAGCTGAAGATCTGAACTCAGGTCTCCTCAACTGGCCTCTCTAGTGCCAGGGTTACAGGCAGGAGTCACTGAGCCTGGCTTCTGCATAGATTGCTAGTGCAGGGTGAAGGGTCCTGGGGTCCCTGGAATTTCCCTTCCCCTCAGGCAAGAGTTGACAGAGCATCGACATGGTGTCCTGCAGATGGAAGACTGACTTGAGTCTTATGAGTGTTGTAGGTAACTGAAAAGGAGCAGATGTGAGCAAGGCTGTACCATCCTGCCATCTGCCTAAAAGCAGGATGTGCACTGGTGAAGGAGCCGTTCTCTACTAAGAAGAACAGAAGTTAATGGCCAGTGACAAGCAGATGCTTGACAACCTAGGATAATGGGAGGGGTTATGGAACACTCCTGCCCACAAGTCCCGCCTCCCCTGGTGGCTCCACCCACTGGTCCCGCCTCCCCTGGTGGCTCCATCCACTGGTCCTGCCTCCCCTGGTGGCTCCACCCACTGGCCCTGCCTCCCCTGGTGGCTCCACCCACTGGCCCTGCCTCCCCTGGTGGCTCCACCCACTGGCCCTGCCTCCCCTGGTGGCTCCATCCACTGGTCCTCCCACACTTTGCACTCCAGGGTCTCAGAGTCCTTTCTCTTTGCCTGCCATTCTTGTGACTTCATTAAGATGCCTTGCAAGCCAGCTCTAACCTCTACCTTAGGCTGTCTGCTTGGGCTGCTTCCACAGAGCAAGGCGCTGTAACTATTGTCAGTCTAATTTATAGCCAGCTAGAGAACTAGATGGCCAAAGGAAAATGTTTTCCTTCCATGAAAAGTCACACGAGGGCTCTCTGAGGGCTGGGAGTGCTCGGCATGATTAATTGGGCGACAGTTCCTGGGTGGACACACCAGTAAAATTCATTGTGCTGCCGGTTTGTCTAATTGGAACCTACCTGACAGAATGCCTAATCACCTATGGAAGAGGCAGAGACAAGGGTGAGGATATCCTGGTCTACACAGCAAGATGCAGGCAGGGCTATAGCATGAGAATTCCTGAAAGCAACAAAACAAAACAAACCCAACGGCCAGGAATCATGATGAACCCCAGTAACCCTAGCACTCGTGAAGCTTCATTGCTGTCTGGCTTCCATGGTGAATCCCAGGCCAGCCTGGGCTATATAGCAAACTGGAGAAATGGCTCAGCAGGCAAAGAGCTTCCTGCCAGTGTTGAGGATCTGGGTTCAAATCCCAGTAATCACATAACAAAAAGAGTAAGCAGTTCCTGCAAGATGTCCTCTGACTTCTCCATCTATCCAGAGCACACATGTTCCCCACTCCTCAACATAAACACGCGTGATTAAGACAAAACAAGTTAAGCAAACAATAGCAACAAAACAATGTGGGCCAGAGCCTGTAGATTTTGATGGTCTGGAGAGTCAGGTGTTGTCAGTTGTGAGGTCCCCAGTTGGCTTCAATCCATGGCCAGAGAAACATAATAGAAGTGTCCACGCATATCCACCTGGGACCAGATAATAACTAGCCAATGATTGCTTAGCCTTTGAAAGTCAGGCTGGCTTCCATGGGGATGTGTGGCAGAGGAAAATGATCCAGGCTTCCCTTTCTAGTCTCCTGTACAATTTAACTGAACAGATCTTCCCAGCAGACCCAGCTGTCCATCACCTCTGCCTAGACAGTTACTCCCAGCAACAAGAGCCTCCCAGGGCCAAAGCCAAAAGTGCAAGACCTCTGGCCAGAGCATCAGCATGTGGAAACAGAGAGCTGATATGTATGACTACACAGGATCCTAGATCCACAGATGGTTTGCCCAGGAGTATCAAGAAGAAAGTACAGGTGACATCAGTGGTCCCAGACAGATGCTTTTGACTACTCCAATAAAGTGAGAGTCAGATGTCAGGCTGGGAGCCTAAGTAAATGCGGTATAAAAGCTTTGTGACTATGGTCTGGGAAGTATTCACTGAGCACGGCTAAAGTCTTTAGAAATGGCTTCTTTAGCACCAGAAGCCTTCACTAAACAGTGGAGTAGGCAGACACTAAGTTACCCATACTCACAACTCAGTGTGAGCATGGAAGCAGCTTACAATGTTCTCCTGCAATTAGACATTTCAAATTGTCTAGTGGACCCCAGAGAAGAAGGGAAACTGAAGAGATGCCTGTTGAAGCAGAGTCGAAGGGCAGAAAGTGTGGGTAGCTCTGTGCAGGCAGGCTAAGGCACAGTCACCCTTCTCTTTCTTAAAGGTCACAGTCACTCCAACCACATCCGGTTCCCTGAACAACTCCCCAAGGTCTCCTTAGCAACCAGGGTTTATTTGAGTCTCCCCATTTTACCGGCTGGCCTGTAATTCCTTCACACTGTAGACCAGCCAGGATGGCTCCACCTGCCTCTGCCTCCCAAGTACTGGAATTAAAGGTAAGCATCACTGTGGCTGGCGAAAGTGAACATGTATCAAAGAGTCTGTTTCTCAAAGGATTTCATGGAACCAGGAAGAGGGATCTTACCACCCGCTCAAAGGAAAGTGCAGCCCCAATTAATATGGAACAAAGGGTGGTTGTGTGATTTCCTCTGCCCTGCAGAATAAGCTGGGGTCAAATCTTTACTAGACAGATGTGTGTGTGTGGTTGTTGTTTACTTTATTTGTTTGAAACAGGGTCTCAGGGCAGCCCAGGCTGCTCTTGAACTTCTGATTCTCCTGTCTCTATCTTGAAAATGCTGCAATTACAGGCATACACCATCATACTTGGTTCAAATTTTATATCAATTATCTACAATTTACTGAGCTGGAAAATAGTGTTTGAAACATCTGCATAATATTCCTATGGACCCACCACTTCAGGAGGCAGAGGATCATTTGAGCCTAAAAGTTGGAGATCAACCTGAACAGCACATCGAAGACTTGCCAGAGCCAGGTGTGACGGAGCACACCTGCAGCCCCAGCACTTCGGCATGATGGTATAGTCTGCAATCATAGGGCTGCAGGGGCAAATTTCTGTCTGCTGCTTAATAGCCAGCCATCCTAGATTATCAGAGAGATGCTGTCTCAAAAAAAATGGAAAGCAATCAAAAAAGACAACCAACTTCTACATCTGGTGTACATACTCATACACATTCTATATAACACACACATCCCACACACACCACATATACCTACACCACATCACACCTCACACATACCACATCACATCACATGATACCTCACACATACACACCACACACATATACCACATCACACTTCATACACAGACACACACCCAATTACACCACACACAATACCATATCATACACACACACACACACACACACACACACACACACACACACACACACACAAACAGACTTAGCAGGACTAGAACCATATATCTCTGAGAAGCTGCTCTAAATAATACAGTTTCTCTCAGAAACCCTTTTCTACCTACCTTGAAGTAACCCTGTTCTTTGATCAATGTTCCCCTAACCACAGCGGTTTTACTCCTTTGCCACACTGCCTTTTTCCGTCAAACCACAGCCAGGTATAAGGAAAGGAGATGCGTCAGGTGACTTTGGTCCAGGGCGCCTGGGGATTTGGGCTCCAGGTGTCATTCATCATTAACTCGGAGAAGAAATGTGGGAACAGGTAATCTACATCAATGGGGCCTCTGTGGCAGTCATCTCACCCTACCTAATGCTGCACTCCTTTAATACAGTTCCACATGGTGTGGGAACTCCCAGAATCATAACATTATTTTTGTAGCTACTTCATAATTGCAATTTTGCTACTGATATGAATTGTAAATATCTATGTTTTCCAGTGGTCTTAGAAAACACCTGTAAAAAGGTCGGTTGATCCTCCCAAAGGGGTCATGACCCATAGGTTGAGAACCACTGCCCTAGGACTTTTCTTTAGTATGAGGAGTATTTAGGTTTGGTTTTTTTAGATTCAAAAGCTCTAAAATTTACAGAAATAAGAAGTCGATGATCTTAGCATAGTGGCTGTCGTTGTTTTTGTCAACTGACACACACCTAGACAAATACCCGGAAGAAAGAATCTCTACTAAGAACCGCCTCCATCAGTGTTGGTAGGCATGTCTGTGGCACATTTTCCTGCTTGTTGATTCATGTCTCAGGGCCCAACCTCCACTGTGCAGGGTCGTCCCCTCTCTGAGTAGGGTGCCTGGACTGTATAAAAAATCAGGAGGAGCAGACCATGGACTGCAAGTCAGTAAGCAACATTTCTCCATGGCCTCTACTTCAGCCCTTACCTTTCGCAATGATGGACCATGACCTGGGAGGGAATTATAGGCCAAAATAAACCCATGTCTCTTCAAGTTGATTTTGGTCTGTGTTTTATCACAGTAACCAAAGTATGGCAGTGGCCCGTGCCTGTAATCCTAGTATTTGGGAGGCTAAGGCATGAGGATTGTCACGAAAAAACCAAGCACCAGCCCCATTCCTCGGGGACTCCTCCTCTTGGTGTGGACACAGCTTAGCTCCTTCCTGTGGACCCTCCCAGTCTTCCCTTCCAGGCCATCTCCATCCCTTTCTACCAGGGACCCCCAGGGACCACAGTAGGCTGGGGCTCAAGCTGCTGATTCTCACTGCACTTCTGTCCAGCATCCTAATCTCTTCACTTGTTCCTAGTCCTATAGCACCCTGTCACGACCCTCCCCTCCTCGGAACCTCCACTTCCTGGGTGCACCACTAATTGCTGTGGCCCTGGTTTTTCTAGCACTTTCTTGCAGACCCTCTCAGTATTTCCCCCTAGCCATCTCTATTCCTTTGTGTCAGATGCCAGCCCACACAAACACTCTCTACCAGAGACCTGTTAGCCATCCAAAACCCAGAGTGACCAACAGCAAGTAAGAAGGGAACATCCACCCAGCAAAGACAAGGCCAAAATCTACCTTAAACATCCTAACTCCTGATGCCAATGCAAAAACACAGACATGAATTGCCAAGACAATATGCCCCCTCCGGAAACCAGTAACCCTATTGTATCAGGTCATGAGAAAAAAAATTAACTTACATATACAATGAGAACTTCACGCAATTATGTTCAAGGACTTTAAAGAAGTATGAATAAATGCCTAATAAAAACTCAGCTGAGTGAAATAATGAGAATGATTCAAGACATAACAACCGGAATAAAATCACTAAAGAAAACCCAAACTGAAATAAAACTGGAAATTAAAAACTAGAATGTTAAACAAGACTTCAGAGGTAAGCGTCACCAACAGGTCACAAGACACAGAGGAGAAATTTTAGGTTCCGAAAATAAAGAAAATGTTAAATCTTAAAAAAAATTCAGGCATAAAATATGCAGGAAATATGGAACACTATGAAAAGACCAAACCTACAAATAATAGGGAGAGAAAACAAAGAAGCCCAGATGAAAATCACAGAAAATATTTCTAACAAAATTATAGAAAAAAACTCCCCAACCTAAAGAAGAAGATCCCCTACTAAAGTACAAGACGCTTAGAGAAGAGCAAATAGACTGGCCAGAAAATAAATCCCCACAACACATCATAATAAGAGAGCTAAATGTACAGAACAAAGGAAGAATATGAAAAGCTGCAAGGGAAAATACCACGTAACACATAAACATATAATACTTGAGTTCTCAATTGAGACAAAAGCCAGAAGGACCTAGACAGATGTCCTACAGACTGTGAGAGACCACAGATGCCAATCAAGAGCACTAAACCCATCAAAACTATCAATTACAATCAAAGAAGAAAAGCACTCTACAATAAAACCAAATGTAAGCAATTTCTGTCTACCAATCCAGTTCCATAGAAGACATAAATAGAAGGGATAAATCATAAATACATTCATACATGAAGACATAAATAGAAGCTATAAATTAGTCTAAAAAGGTAAACCACATCCAAGAAGATACAAGGAATAAATAATCCTAGAACAGCAAATCAAGAGAGGGGCACATCATAACAACAAAATAACACTAATCAATAAATACTGCTCATGATAATTCTCAGTATTAATGGCCTCAATTTTCTATTAAAAAGACACAGACTAACAGATATGATTAGGAAACAGGATCTATGAAGGTGCCAGATGGGAAGAATATACCACCAAAACATCACCCATGGGCACTACTAAGGAGGGCCCCCAGGGACTCCCAGAGACCGAAGGAACCAATGCCAACCCTGTCTGGGTCTGAGCTAGGTACTCTGAATAGACTTGTGGATGTGTGGCTCAGTGTTCTTGTGGGATTCCCAGCAGTAGGTGCTGGAGGGCATCTCTGACTCTTTGCCTGCACCTTGGACCCCTTTACTCCTACTGGGTGCCACATCCAGCTCTGATGAGGGTCTGTGCCCAGTTAGGCTACGTTTGGTGGATATTCCTGGAAAGTCTGCTCTCCCTCTGTTTCCCTCTCTCTCTGGGGAAGGGAAACAGAGGAGAAATTGATGCGGCAGTGTGAGGAAAGTGAGAAAGACTGGGAAGAGGTAGAGAGGAAACCATGATCAGGATGTAGTATATGAGGGAAGAATAAAAATTGAAAAAAAAAAAGAAAACAGAATCTATTTTTCTGTTGCATGCGAGAAACATGCCTTACCATCAAAGGTAGACACAGCCTGGGAGAAACCCTGTTATAATTATTCTGCTAAAGAAACTGTTCTGTTGGAAGCTCCACCTCAACACTCCCCCTCCAAACCCTGCCCCTTTCAGAAACCCCACCAAGCCGGAGAGCTCCTCCCCAGAGCTGCTCAAGATCTCAGCTACAGGATACTTAAGCTCTGCCACATGATTTCTCCCCATCCCCCCTCCAGAGTAAACCTGGTTCTTTACCATTTAATTTGATTCCATTTGACTTACTGCATCAGCAGAGAAACCCACTACTGGAGATTCAAAAATATTTATCAGAAAAATATAAATAAAATGACTCCTAAAGACATATTGTTATATGTCTATATCTATACTCATAGATTAGTACTTTGCTCAGCAGAGAAGCTTCTTCTCGTAGTAGATGGGAAATACTACAGAGACCCGTAACTGGACAGTGTGCAGAGAATGGGAGACTTTGCAGTACTCGGTCCTAAATGGGGTGTCTTCATCAAACCCTTCAGGGCTCAGGATCTATGCAGAAGAGGAAACAGAAAGACCCTAGAGCCAGATTGATTGATGATTACAAGGGAATGGTGTCTTCCAGACACAACAGGACCAATGCACAAGGCTATGTATAGAGGCACACAAGAGCTGTGTGGGTTCAAGCCAGGGTCCTAGCACTGAGGGGTGAACCGAATATGGGGTCCCACCCTAACCAAGACAACTGATAACTGCTGGCAAAAGGAAAATCTCCAATATAGTTTTACTGGGTCTATCAGCCACGCCTCAGGACAGGCTGCATGCACAGGAGTAGTTAGTTGGCCAACAAAAAAAAACTCAGTGGTATTTTTGTGGACTTAAAATTCCTTGGTTTTATTTTATTAGTCTTGCTTATTTTGATTTTTGTGCTTTTTGTGAAGTTTTGTTTGTTTCTTCTCTTTTTAAAAGAGAAAGAGGAAAAGAGCATAAAGTTGGATGGGTAGAGAGGACTCTGAGAGGAACTGGCAGAGAAGAAAAACAATTAAAATATGGCAAATTTTTTAAATAAAAAACAAACAAATTGAAAGTGTTGTAGATACAAATTCTTTATAAACCTCTGCAATTACTAAGAAACTAAGTAGCCCAAATATCTGTAATTTTAAAAAGAAATTAAGTAATAATTTTCTTTTACACACACACACACACACACACACACACACACACACACACACACACACACACGCACACTCCCCAAAGCCAAAAACGACACAAAACAAATGAAGGAACGAAAAGAAAGAGAAGGAAAAAGAACAAATATAGCTGATATTATTTCATCTTAAGATGGCTCTGGAAATTTTTGGCAAATTGGTGGCAGCCCGCAGATGTGGGGGATGGGGCGAAAGCAGCCGGTCCACTCCGCAGGAGCTTTCCGTGTTTGGTTATCTTTCCGGCCATTTCTCCCCACAGCCACCCAGGGTACCACCCTGCCCAGCTCACTGACTCAGGCCCTCTTCCCACCCCCTCCCTTCCTCTCTCCTTCCTCCTCTAGACAGTCGGGGGCTGGAGATGAGCCTGGACCCATCTCCATCGCCTCTGGTCCACATTTTCCTCCAACTATGGGTAGAGAGTATTGTGCAGGATGTGGGCTAGGAAACACCCACACAAAGCTCAGCTGATTGTGAGTCCACTCCAGGGCACACATCCGCACAGGCTGTAACACCCCCAGAAATTATGAGGGCACGTGTCATTTAAGGGGTGTGCCCAGAAGAGCCCAGGCTCCTCTGAGGCCCTCAGCAGGAAAGGGTGAGTCAGGACTGCTGAGCTGGCTCGCCAGGCTTCACATTGGCCAGTAATTAACATGATAATTGCCCCGCGGGCGGCAGCTGGGGCTATGGAGGGGCGTGCAGGGCCTGATGCCCTTCCCTGCCTCCCTTCTCTCCCGGACTTTCGAGCCCATCCCTAGACCTCCCAGCTCCAGTGTCCCGGAGCCAGAAGCAGGAGGAGCCAGAAAGACAGAGTGTAGAAGTCAGTTCTGGTCCTGAATTCAACCAAGACTGCCAGAAAAGATGTTCATGAAAGGGCAATTGTGCGGCCCCGAGTTTTCTCCCAACACCGAGACCTGGACAGTAGAGCCAGGAGCCAGCCGGGTCACCAACCACATCCTCCAGCGACACCTTTTGCTTGCTACTGACCCCTCCTGGATCGATGAGGACAGTGAGCTGAAGGGGTTCGCAGAAACAAAACAAAACAAAAACTGATTCGGGTTTGTGTTTTGTGGAGACCAGAACTCAAGACCAGAATTTATGTCCAGGGCCCCGAGCGCTGGGATTACAGATGTGCACTATTGCTGCGTTACGATAACGGCATAGGTCCGTGTGGCTGACGGATGGCAAAGGAGGAGCCCTATGTGGGAACGGTGGAGAGACTTTTTATTATGAGAGAGAGAGAGAGAGAGAAAGAGAGAGGTTTAAGAAGAGGAGGGGGAGGGGCTAGAGGTTGAGGGAGGGAAAGAAAGAGGGAGGGAGGGAAGGATCAAAGGGATCGAAGGTGGGAATTCTTCTTAAATGGAGTTTGTCGTCAGAATTCAGGGCAGGGCCAGGCTAATCGCCACTGGCCCGGTGTGACTTCTGGGGCTAGAATAGAATTCTAACAACTACCAAGCCTGCCTTTAGTCCTGGAAGTTTTCTCTTTCAGTCTCATTGTGATCCAGGCTGCCTTGAAACCCCGCAATCTTCCTGTCTCAGCCTCATGAGTGCTGGTATTGCTAACACACGTGGGTTTGGACCTAGATTCGTTTTTAAAAAAAAATTTATTTACTTATTTTATTTTATTTGCCTTGGTGGTGTTTGCCTGGAACTGGGAACTGAAACTACAGACAGCCGAGAGCCATCATGTGGGTGCTGGGAATTGAACCCCGGCTCTTCTGGAAGAGCAGTCAGCGATCTTAACCGCTGAGCCATCTCTCCAGCCCCCCCCCCCCGATTCTTTTCATTTCAATTTAACTTAATTTTATGTGCATAGGTGTTTTGCGCGTATGTATGTACGCTCATGTGTGCCTGGTGTCTTAAGGCCAGAGAGCATGTTGGATTCCCTGGAATTTGAGTTGTAGATGGTTGTGAACCATCATGTGGGTGCAGGGAGTTGAGTCGGGCTCCTCTGGAAGAGCAGCCACTGCTCCTAACTGCTGGGCCATCTCTCCAGCTCTCATCCTGAATTCTTAAAGCCAGCTCCTTTGGGGAGGATGGAATCCGTCTAAGTCTGAGGCCGCAGATTGAGATTCACGCTGGGCATTCCTTTTCCTCCAAGGGCATTACTGCCCCCACTCCAGACTTCTTTTTCATCCAAAGCTCCCTTGTGTTTTTGCCTTGCTGAAAATGGGGGTGCCACTGAGAATTACACAGTACTTCATAAACACTAGTCAAGACCGGTGGAAACTGGATCCTATAATGGCCAGTAAGCACATTATTGGGTCTTTCAAAAGCAGCCTCTTCGGCTCATGGTGGGGTCAGCTACTATTCCAGTTTCCCCAAGACAGTCCTGGGGAAGTCTGTAATCCGAAGTTCTGGGGTCTGAGATAAAGGAGGCCTGCAGTTTCTAACTCAAGGCCCAGAGCAGCAGCAACAATGGCGTGCTGACCAGTGGCCGGTGTTTCAAGGGTGATGGTGCTGGGGAGTAAGGACAAGGGAGGAGCGAAGGACTGCGACTGCGCTTAAGACGAAGAACAAAGCCCAGGAGAGCAGCATTAAGGGCCTGGTAAGAGAAACACAGGCTGAGGCTGGGAGGAGCCTCACATTCCGGGTGTGCTGGGTTGGCCACTTGGTGAGCAGAGAACACCTCTACCCTGCTAAAGGGACAGAGAATACTCAGTCCTTCAGTGAGATACTGTGCCTTCCCTTCCCAGAATGCCCATCTCTATCGGAATAGCTCACAGTCGTGTAGCTTTGAAAGTCTGCCCCTCTCAGAATTATTTTATTTCAGAGTGTATTCTTTCTCCCCTCCTTCTATTTCTAAGCACTCCTTCCCCACTGTTAGCATCCTCGTTCTTTCTCTGATAGGTCTCTTCCACCATGTGGCCTGCCATGCGCTTGACCTCCGGGCCAGGTTCTAAGCATGGCTGTTTCCTTCTCTTCTCCATTCGTGCCCCCCAGCAGCCGCTGAAGGCTATGGCTAGCATGCCTGCAAGTTTTTCTGTTAGACTCTAACTAAATTGCCTTTGAGCTGCCATTTGAGCCCATTGTTTTTCTTAAATATTATTTATTTGGGGGCTAGAGAGATGGCAGTTAAAAGCACTGGCTGCTCTGCCGTAGCAGCCAGTTCAATTCCCAGCATCTATATGGTAATGTATAACTCTGTAACTCCTGTATCAGGGGACCCAGCAGCTTCTCTGGCCTCTGCTGGCGATACATGCATGTAGTGCACAAACATAACATTAGACAAATAGCCATAACACTTAAAATAAAAAACAAAATCTCAAAACAGTAATTTAATACATATATTTGAGTGCCTGCATGTATATTTGTGGACTGATTGCTTGTATCCCTGGTGCCCTTGGAAGCCAGAAGAAGATGTAAGATTACCCAAACTGGAGGTATAGATTGCTGTAAGCTATGACGTAGATGCTGGGAACAGAACCTAAGTCTTCTGTAAGAGCAGCAAATGTGGGGCCTGGAGAGATGGCTTATTGGTTAAGAGCACTTGTTACTTTTATAGAGGACCCAGGTTGGATTCCAGCACCCACATGGTAGCTTGCAAACATCTGTAACTCCAGTCCCAGAGGATCTGGTGTCTTCTCCTTACCTCCAAAGGCACCAGTATGCACGTATATACACACACATAACATTCAGTTAAAACACTTAAACACATAAAATAAATCTTTTAAAGAGGAAAAAAAAGCAGCAAGTGCTCTTGACCAATAAGCCATTTCTCTAGCTTCTTAAACCTTCTATTAATGAGACTCAGAGCCCCAAGAGGGGACCCCCAATCTCCTTGTATCCCCAGGTTATGGAACAGTTTTCCAGTGAGTTCTCTAGAGAGCAGGTTCGCTGAGGAAAAGAGCTGGTAGGAAAGCGAGAGGGTATTTTGGGACAAAAGTAAGGAAAACCCTGACTCACACTGGCTTAAATAACACACCAGTGGGTTCTGTCACAGATGGGAAGGGTAGGTCTGGGACTCGGCTCAGCACTGACTCAGGGACTCTGCTCCTGCCCTCTCCACTCAGCTGCATTATCGACTTCATCCTCAAACCAATGGCAAACTGGTCACCTCTAGACGTGACAGTGTCCTGGGCAAGGAGAAAGATATCCTTGTCTTAGGGGCTTCTTTTAGAGACAAGATCATTTTTCTCAGTAGACCAGGCCTGAGCTGTCACATGCTCAACCCAGAACCAATCTCTGGTGAGGTAGACCAGCCAGTCTCACTGTTGGTGTTTCCCCGAGGACCGTGACTGTTCAGGGAAAGTGTAGATCAGAAACAAAAGTAGATTTCAAGGCCAGCCTGGTCTACAGAGCAAGTTCCAGGACAGCCAGAGTTATACAGAGAAACCGTGTAAAAAATAATAATAATAAAGTAGATTTCAGTTAGAGAAAAGGAAGCAGAGGATAGATACAGACTGTGAAAAGCAACAGTGTTCCTTCCAGAAGAGGACAAGGAGGATTTGAACACAATTATGCAAATGATTCCATCTTAGGTTTTCATCTGCTAAATGTTCACTGGCTCCCTCTTGTGCCTATGGGGATGTTCTATTTCAGATACATTAATAGATCTGAGTGGCTGGACAGTTGACTCAGTGGTTAAGAGTACTTGTTGCTTCTGCAGGGGACTGAGATTTGATTCCCAACCCTGAACTGTGGCTCACAGCTATCTGTAACTCCAGTCCCAAGGGATCGATGCCCTTTTCTGACCTCTGTGGACACCAGACATGTTTGTGGTGCACGGACATAGAAGCAGACAAAACACTCACACATATAAAATAATTAAATAAGTAAATCTAAGCAGGGCAGTGGTGGTGCACACCTTTGATCTCAGCACTTGGGAGGCAGAGGCAGACAAATCTCTGTGAGTTCGAGGCCAGCCTGGTCTGGAGAACTAGTTCCAGGAGAGCCAAAGCTACACAAAGAAACCCTGTCTTGAAAAACCAAAAGGTAAATCTAAAAAAATGACTTGTCGATTTTTCTTAAGCATCCTATATCTTTCTTCGTAAAACCTCTACTCTGGGCCCCCACAAACTGCCAAGCCTCCCACCCGCTCATACCGGCTACTCTTTGCCATCTGTCTCGGGTCCCAGCCCTGCTGCCATTGGCCAGTTTATTTGCTGCTATTCTCAATGGTCACATAAGACAGATGAGAAACTCAATGCTCTCTGGGTGGCATACTTCATAAGCCAGGCATCCATCGATGCCTGGGAATTGCATACAGGGATGAACACACTATTGACTATAGTCTGGTTCCTACATTGATGATGTAGCCAGATAAACGATTTTGTTAGTGCTGTTCACATCTTAGAGGTTCTTAAGGATGAAGCAGGACTTCATAAGGAAATCTACTCTTGTAAATTCCAGGAACTTGAAATAACTTTAAATGAACTGGGAATCTCCACTCTGGAGGCTCTGGGCCTCCACAAAGCATAAATTCCCCTCAGTGATCTTCCCAAGGACTCACCGCTACTGACACTTGATCAAAACAGTCACCTGGAAATGTTTTATTGGAACAAGTTTTTCCTTGAGAATCGAACCATGTAATAGTAACAATGACTTTAATAAAGGGAAAGGAAGTTGAATTGAAATAAACAAACAAAAACAACAGAAAACCCCACAACTCTGCTCTAGCCAAATATGCCAATTCAAGCCTGCTTTTTTGACTTTGCTTTTAGAATGTTTTCCCCATCCCATAGTCTGCCATCCAGTCTGGTGGGCAGTCAGATCCTACCCAACCATCCAGGCCAGGTACCTACCCAGTTGCTTAGTCTGCAAGAGTCATGTTGAGCATTAGCGTGAGAAGAGACTGTCATCCAGGCTCACCTCTCTTTGTGAGCTGCAGCCTACATGTATCTCCTTGAGAATGAGTTTATCTTTACACCCAGAGGGTCTCTCACAGCAGCCAACATACACATGCTCCATCCACTTGTCACCTGCTAGACTGACTAATAGGTGCCGAGTCTCACTCTGTAGCCCAGGCTGGCCTTGAACTTGTGATCCTCTTGGCTCAGCCCTCTGAGTCTGGGACTACAGTTTCTTCTCTCCCGATGCTGCTGGGGCAGCTGGGCTGCTGGGGATGGAGCCCGGGGGCTCACACATGGTAGCACAGCACTGCTGAACTGTCCACAACCTTGCCTTTTTCATTCAGTACAAGGAGGTCTGGATTTCTCCTGTGATTTTTGATTTCCAAAGGGCCTTGAAGATCCAGAGGCTCCTGTATTTGTTCTTAGTTCCAGAGATTTCTTTGCAATGCTTCCAGTGCCAGCTCTGCTTGTTTGTTTTATAACCAGTCGGCAAACATTTGTTAAGCTCTGCCTTTTGGGAGACACTAGAAGCAGAGGAATTCGCTTCAGGCTTTCCTGGCACATTAATGCCTCAGGTGAGCCAGCACCTGCAGCCGTCAGCAAAGGAATTGATGGTAATTATTTGTGTGGCTCAGACTGCCTGGCCCCCTCCCTTTAGATACCACTCTGAGATTTTGACAACCCCACCACCAGGGCTGGAGCTGGGACTCCCTGCTAGTTCTCTGGAAAGCCACTAGCCTGGAGACACATAGGTGCCTCTGGTCATCAGGGTGTAAGGGGGAATGACCCAGTGACCCAAAGCAACATTGTGGCAGAGCAGCTAGCTTGAGAGAAACAAGCTAATAACAGAAAGAATAATACTCTGGAAGGAGGCAGACAGAGACAGATGGACTGACATCCTGATCTCTAGGGGTCCCAAGGCCACTTTCCACAGATGGTACATGAGACAATACACACTCTGCATTTTCCTTTAACAGGTTGCTTGGCACTCTATAGCTATTACCAGATTTAAGGTCATAGACTGTGAACCAACTATTTAGATTTGACTACCATCAGCCACATTAATAGTGAGAAGTAGGAAAAAGCTCGAGTGCTGGATCGGCCTGCCTTAGGGCTGAGCCACTGCGTGCGGCCATTATTTATCCTCACCATGCTCTGCTCCTTTCTGTAGTGGTATGGACACCTCACGCTCAGATGACATGTAGCTAACTGGGGATGTGGTCCTCAGCTAGCTTCTTGTGATGTTTGTGTTTTGTGCACATCCCCTCCAGCCGCCCTGTAGTCTTGCTCCCTTCAAACCCCAACGCCTCTTATTGCCTATCTTTATTAATTTTGAAAACTTGCACAGTGTCACATCCTTGCTGCAGGAATGAGAGCAAGCAGCTAAGGGAGTCCACTCCAGTTTCCTTTTTGTTGTGCGATTAACACAACTGAAAGTAGCCTGGGAGGAGATAGTTTATTTTGCTTACACTTTTAGATGACAGTCCATCACTTAGGGAAGGCAGAACAGGTACCATAGTTGCTGGCTGGCTCACAGGCCTGGTCTATGCCCAGCTAGCCATTCTTATAAAGCTAGCCCAAGGGCTACCTGCTCTGGGAATGATATCACTCACAGTGGCCTGGACTCTCCTACATCAATTAGCAACTAAGACAGTCCCCCACATAAACATCTGCAGGCTAATCTGATCTGAGCAACCCCTGAATTGAGATCCCGCCTTCTCCGATGACTAGGCTCTGTCAGATTGACAGTTAAAGCTAACTGGGACAGCCCCTAAACCTCAGCTTCTTCAGATCTCTATTTGACAGCCGGCAGCTTCTGAAGTTTAAACTGGACGAAGCTCTGGATGTTTCTGAGCTCCCAGAACCTCGGAGGGCCTCCTGCACAATGGCCAGCTGCATCCCTGGGGGTTTTCACAGGGCAGTGTTTTTATCTGCAGCCTGCTCTGCATGCAGGATCTGATCTGCTGGGCAAGAGCAGCCTCCTTCCTGTTCCTGCTCTTCCTGCTCCACCTAAGTGGACTTTGCCCCCGCTCCAGTCTGTGACTCAGTGGAGCCTGGTGACCACTCTCTTACTTCATCCACCCACTCCCACATTCCAGTGGCCAGCTCACTGGCTTCTGGAACTTGACCCACAGGGTCTGGCCTCTGCTTAGAGTAAATAGTCATCTCTTTATGGGACAATTTACAAGCAGGACCAGCCCAGGATGGGAAGGGCTCCCATATGTCTGACCCACTATGAATAACTAACTTTTGTGAACCCTTCCATTTGACCCCTGGATGACCCCTGGATGACCTGGGACTTTCATTTAATGGACTCAGCTTCAACATTAGATTTAGTGTGGTTATAAGTTTAAAAAAAATTTAAAAATAACTTAGAAGGGGCTGGGGTTATACTTTAGTGGTAGAGTACTTGTCTAGCTAACATGAGGGCTTGTGTAGTAACAGGATTATGGGTTGTAAGAAAAGAAGACTCAGAGCCAAATATTGGGGGAAGGCTGAAATATCAGAGAGAGGAAGCACCATAGTCAATTCTCACCAAACTGCCTTGCAACTTTCTCAGCCTCACTCCTGGTCTCTTCTGCCTGTCATTTCTGTTAGTCCCTTTTGCTTTGCCTGGTTTCTACAAGCCCTTATATACCCTATCCCATCCAGGTTAGGATTAAAGGCTTGTAGCCTTGAACTCACAGAAACAAAAAGAAATTCTGTCTCTGGAGTTATGGGATTACGGGTGTAGGTCACCACTCCCAGCTTTCCCTGTGCTGGGATCAAAGGTGTGTGTGATTGACTCAGCTGTTTATCATTGTATTCAAGGTTTAAGAACTTCCTGAGCTGTCTGCCTAGGATTTGACTGGGTGCTCTCTCTGATAGCTCAGGATTTATTAAATATTTAACATATATCCACAGGCCTGCATTCAGTACCTCACAAAACCAAAGGAGGACAGGGTTAATGTGGCTGGAGATGTAGTTCAGTTGCTGGAGCATTTACCTCACATGCAGCAGGTGGTGTTCAATCTCCAGAACCAAATGAGTTCAGGTTTTTTGTCTGCTCTATTCCAAGAACCACAGGGATGTGGAGGCCAGGGGATCATCCAGGATCATTCTTCCCTACATGATGAGTTAGAGGCCAATTTAAATGACATAAAACCTTATCTCAAAAATTTAAAAAAAATAAAATAAAATTCAATTCCCAGCACTGTAAACAAAAACAAGCAGCTGAACAGTGATTTATTGGCTGGCTTTTTCCTGGAAATTCTCTAGAAATTCACAACTCTCAATCGGCAAGGTTTATCATTAATTTGCATAACTTCGGGTTAGTCCAGCTTCCTCACTAAGCTATCAGGGCCCCAGTCTGCCTCCATCATCTCCATCTGCATCGTCAGCTCCTGACTTTAGCTGCTGCACTTCCTGCTTTCATCTAGTCCTCTAGACAGAGGAAAGAGGAAGGACAAGAAGCATGCTACTTCCCTTTTCTAAAATAAAAAACATCAGAGAAGACTTTCCCAGAAGCCTCAGATCCTTCACACAGGTGCCACACAAGCATCCCGAGTCAGAAGACGCCTGTATGGGCAGGTGAGAGCCTGGCGTGTCTGCTAGAGAGATGGTGGGATGCAGTGACCACTTATTGCCCCTGCAAGGCTGTGGTGGCTGGAACCCCCGAGGGGGACAGGTGGTTCCTGTGCTGCAGGGAGACTTGTTTGTCCGGCTCAACCCAAGACTCGGTCTAGCAGCTCCACACTTGTGTCCAAACTTCCCACCACTCTGGGTGCTCACTCAAGGTGACCTTGTGGACAACAGCCATGTCACTGACTACTTGCTAATGTCCAGAGAAGAGGGAAATAGCTGCTCCAGAGTGGCCCACTGTGCTTCCCAGAAGAGCTAAGCTGACTTCACTGAGAATGAGAAGAAGGCCAGAGGGGAGGCCGGAAGAATGTCTCTTCCAAGAGCCAGTGTCCTGAGAGCAGATCCCCGATCCTAACCAGAAGCTTGGCCAGGTTCTCAAATGCAGGGAAGGAGTCAGGCAGGGCCATGGTGGCTTTGGGGAGCAGGCACAGCTGTAGAGGGGCCCCCCTTTGGCAATGTTTTTTCTGGGCCTGTGGCCTTATTTTGCCCCACGTTTTCACCCTAGGTCAATGAACAGTTCCTTTGTGGGAAGTGGTGAAAAGCTACCCAGAGCCTGTGCATGCTGGTGTCTATAGTGGATACTAAAAAAGTCATGGTGTCTGTCACTGACCCTCTGTTCCCTGGGCAGCAGTCACCTCTCCACTGTAAACTTGCTCAGGCTATCAGGAGGCAATGGAGGCATTGCTCATGCTGTTAATCCCACCAGGCCAGAACAAAAGCACTACCACAATTTGTGAGCTGAAGCTGAAGTAAGCTTTATTAACTACTGGCCAGGACGATGGACACTGGCCAGACCCATACCCAGGTCTGGTATGAGTCAAGCCAAAACATATTAGTCAGAGGATTATAAAGGCAAACCCTGCAAGGCTTTATACTTCCTGTCCTTGTCCAATGGGGATAAACATACATCCTGACGTACTTCCTGCATACATACCCTGCCCGCCTACATGTGATCAAGCATACCCTGTGCAGCTGGAGCAACCACAATCATTTATAGAAGTGAGAACACATGGCTTGTTACTTTACATGAGTGACAGCCCCCCCCCCCCGCCACACTTCCGGAAGTTATCTGTCCTTGGTCAAATAAGGCTTACAGGTTAGAGGCACAGTAATTTAAACTTAAAACATAACTTTAGCCCTCATACAGTCCTCATCCTTTTGCCTGGTCTTTATCCAGAAAGACCCAAGAGCAAGGCCACCAGATGAGCAGAAAACAGCCATATAGCTGAGACCCCCTTGTGCAGTGTGACCATGGCCTGCAAAGTGAATCCTTCAGGCTCTCTACAGTATCAGGAGCTGGGTCTGGCAATCATGTTCATTACCAGGGGAGTTATGAAATCGAGCTGGGCCTCCCCTGCTCTCCCATTCTCACACCAGATGGCACATCTTGTTCTTGGACTTCCCAGCCTCCAGAACCATGAATAAAATAAATCTCTGTTCTTTATAAATTACTTAGTTTACCGCATTCTGTCTTAGAAGCAGGAAACAGTCCAAAGAATCATCATTCACCCAGCCCATCTGACCCAATAACTGACCGGAGCTATTATACCAGAATCTACAGAACCTTGAACTCTACATAGCATCTTCTTTAGATCCAAGGTTAGGGATGACTTGTGTATTAGTTACTTTTCTGTAACTCTGATAAAAGACCATGACCAAAGCCATTTAAAGAGGGCAGAAGGTAAGGGTCCATCATGGTAGGGAAGCATGGTGGTTGGACCAAGAGGCTGACATCTCCACAAGCATGAAGCAGAATGAAGTAAGTTGAGCAAGTGGGATGAGGCTATATAATATCAAAGCCAATCCCCAGTGATATATGTCCTTCAAAAAAACTGCACATCTAGACCTCTCCCAAATAACTGGAGTCCAAGTGTTCAAATACTTAAGTCTAAGGGATTATTTCTTATATGAAACCCTATAGTTTATTAAACATAAGGAGCTAGCTGGCAGATTACGGTGGGCTGGACTCTAGACAGTAGCTATCTACTTTATGTGTTTGATAATTGGTTGATTTAACTTTGAGATAGGGTGTCACAGTTAGGGTTTCTGTAGCGGGAAATCCGAAGCTACGCAGATAAACCTTGCCGGAGTGCTGAGCCGGGCGGAGCGTGGTCAACTCGGGGGGGAAACAGCGAAAGAGGGACGCGCCTGAAGACGGAAGCAGACGTGCATCGCTCGACGAGTGGTGTGGGGTAGGAAGGACTGTCGGGCTGGGACTGCTCCTGCTCTCTGCTGCGCGGATCATTCCTGCTCTCTACGGATCGCTCCTGCTCTCCGATGTTGGGATCACTCCTGCTCCCGGCTTCTCCACCCTTCTCCTACCTTTTCTTCTCCTCCCCTGGAACAATCCCTGTTATGTAAGTAACTTTTAAATAAAAAACCATATATTTCATGGTGGGTTAGTACTGCGATAGGTTTCTATTGCTGTGAAGAGACACCATGGAAACTCGTGTAAAGGGAAATATTAACTGAGGTGGTGGCTTACAGTTTCAGAGGTTGAGGCATTATCATCATGTCGAGGAGCATGGTGGTATGCTTACAGCTAGAGAAGGAGCTGAGAGTTCTACATCTTTCTGGCAACAGGAAGTTGGCTGAGACACTGAGCAGTATCCTGAGCATAGGAGACCTCAAGGCCCACCCCCACAGCAACACACTTCCTCCAACAAGGCCATTCCTACTGCAACAAAGCCAAACTTCCCAATACTGACACTCCCTGTGAGATTATGGGGGTCAATTACATTCAGGCTACCACACAGGGTCTTATGTAGCCCAGGCTGGACTTGAACTCATTATATAGATGTCTTAGGGTTTCCATTGCTATGACGAGACATCATGACTAAGGCAACTCTTATAAAAGAAAGTACTTAATTGGGGCCTTGTTTACAGTTTTAGAGGTTCAGTCCTTCATCATCCTGGTGGGGTGGGACACGGCAGCACACAGACAGGCATGATCCTGGGGCAGTGACTGAGAGCTTTACTTCCTGGCCCACAGGCAGAGCCACTCACCCTCATTGACACAGCTCCCTTAACAAGGCCACATCTTCCAAACTTCCTAACCCTTCTCAAACATTTCACCAGTGAAGACAAAGCATGCCCACGGGAGTCATTCTAAAACTTTCCAACTACCACTGTGGATAAGACTGGTCTTGAACTCCTAATCTGCTTGCATCTATCTCCCAAGGGATGGAATTACCAGTGTGTACCAGCACCACAACTGGCACTTTATTTGTCTAAGTTTAGACTGGTCCCCTACCTCAGCCTTCCTCCCCAGTACTCAGCTGATGTCTTTTAACTGCGTTAGACCTCTCAGCGTGCAGAGTGCATTCCCGGGTCACCCTGAAATGGACTCTTCCTGCATGCCAATCTGAAAGAAGTTTTGTATTGTCAGTGACTTCCATAAGCTCTTAGCCTCTGCCAAACATGCTAGCAAGAACCTTTTACTTTCCCTCAGTCCCCGGCATGGCATGTAAGGATGTGTGGGTAAGGGGGAGGCACTCTGGTTGGAAGTTACCCAGTTCTTACTGTGGCGGCAGCACTCTGGGGAAAGCTGCTTGCTGTTTTTAAGCTGAGTAGGTTCCTGGGTGTCAGGGACTGAGGAAGGACTCTATAAGGCTACTCAATCTTTCCACTGAGGGAGCTGGTATGAGACAGTAGTGTCTTTCTTTGAAGGAAGAAGGATGAGTAGGTGGAAGCTGGTAGCTGAAGGCCCTTGGCAGGATTACAGTCACCAAAGTGGCGACCATGATAGATACCACCTCATGCCAAGGAGGAAGGCACAGCCTCCGGTTGGATGCCACGTGTCTCAATGTTCATGCCCTCATGCTGGCTGTCCAGTGGCTCACAGGCACATCTGGCCACCATTCAGGCAGCAACAGACTCTTACAGAAAGCCCAGCTGTCTCAAAGGATAATAGCGTCTATATAAAGTTACAGATCATGGTGGGTTATGCTATGCCGGGAGCACCGTGGGATTTGACTCTCTCTATTTTTGGTTTTCTCTCTTTGTAAGAACTGTTGCTGAAGTTCATCCTGCACACAGAGCACACACGCCTCAGTAACGGTTCCAATGCTGCCTGCCCCAGGAGCACGTGTGGAGCAGAGAAACTGGGACTTAGTCTCTCTCTCTCTCTCTCTCTCTCTCTCTCTCTCTCTCTCTCTCTCTCTGGTCTTACTAGGTAGCCTGAAACTCACTATATAGACCGGAGTGGCCTTGAATTCACAGAGATCTCTCTGTTCTTAGACTAAAGACGTGTGCCACCCCATCCAGCCTGGCATGGTTGTTTCCAAGTCCAAAATTAACCTGTTCATCATGGGTTTCTTCATTCACTCTCTGGGCAGTATGGGAACTGTTCAATTTTCTTTGGAACTTGACAATTTTAATGTTTAACCTACAAGGTATTCTTCTTCTGATGCTTGTGAAAGACTTGTGAAAAATGAGGAGAAACAGCAACAAGAAACCAAAGCAAATGGGCTGGGTTTGTTTCCTCTGTGATCTACGGGCCTTTGTGTAGGTCTTAAAACATCCAGCCCAAGGGCAGTGTTGCTTCTGGTGGAAGATGGGGATGGAAAAGTGGTCACTCAGTGGGTGGAGGCAGATGTCAGCTATTTATCTTATGTGACAAAACCAGAAGAGAAAGTAATAAACCAGAGAGAGAGAGAGAGAGAGGAGAGAGGAGGAGGTAGGGGGAGAGAGAGCAAAATAGAACAAACATTAGAAGTGTGCGAACAATCTGTGTTTTAGATCAAACTTCCTACGAGTGGGGATGGTCCCACTGGCTGCCCATCTCTCAGGGTGCCTGCTGCCTCTGATAGGGTTTCCAGTCTTCTGGGTGAGTAGCTTCTTTGGGCTCTATGAGTCTTGTCGCTTCCTCTTTCTCAGATACTCTGTGGCCACCTGTTTCTGGGGAGCCCTGCCCCAGGAAAACCCAGAGACTGAGAATAGGCTGATTTCCCAGAACCCCATGTGTGTGTGGGGGGGCGGGATATGAGAACTTCTTGGACACAGACTCCCCATTAGCTGAAAGAAATGTGCTCTCTTATTGCCCAGGCCAGCAGGGTATTCAGCATGGACCTAGACCTGGGAAGGAATCAAATGGAAGGCAGGAACACAAAGAACGGAAGGACAAGACAAATCTCTCTGTTCAAGTCCTCCTCAAGTTTTATTGTAACAAGCAATATTTATACAGAATCTCTGTCATGCAGGTAGCTGCGAGGAAGGGGGTGGGAAATACCAAAGAATGTGGCAAGCCTTTGAGGGAGAGTATGGAAATCTATCTGTTATCTGTTGAGGATCTAAAGGGTGTCACCTGCTGGGCTGGGGGAGCTGCAGGAGAAGGCTGGAGGATGTCACCTGCTGAGCTAAGACGATCAAACCAGACTGTCAGGAGTCGGGGTTAAGCTACAAACAATAGGAAAAGTAGCCTTCTGGTAAATAGCTGCTGGCTAGCTATAGGAGCTAAAAAATAAGTTGGCTTTGGCTCCCAACATCTTATACCTTGCTCAACTGGTCAGTCCCCAGGATAGGCCACACAGCAGACATTTCTGCCTCTCCTCATGGAAGGGCAGGACTTCCTCAACCTGACCATGGAACCTCCCTGACCAAATCCAGGACCCGCTAGGCAAGGACTCTACCCCTGAGCTGCTTCCCTGCCCTGAGACTTAATTTTGTTGTGAATGTGCTTACGATGGTCCTGGGCTGCATAAAAAGAAGACAAGCTATTCATGAGCATCCATTGCTCCCTGACTATGGGCACAATATGGCCGATAACTTCTACTGGCCAAGCATCCCTGCTAGACTGACAGCATCCCCAGGAACTGCAAGCCACACAAACCCTAAGCAACTTGTGCCACGTGTTTTTGCCAACGTAACAGGACAAGCAGTGGACACAGATCTCAATAGATTCCCCGCCACGGCGACTGCCTCTATTAGCTACATAAGTCATGCTGTTTAGTTACCTGAGTACTGTAGGCATCTGCAGGTGAGATCCATTGGTACAGGCATCTGCAGGTGAGATCTGTCGGTCCAGCTAGCCCTTCCTTTCTGAAGCACATGACACTGGCAGAAAATCTCAGAAGGAAGCACTGTGACTCGGTCACATGTTTGTAGGCACACCCTGGGGTAAAGCAGTCATTTTATTAGCATGGACCCCCACAGAGCTTGTGGGGCATCTCCTTTACTGGATTGTTTCTCCAGGGGTACTGACCCAAGAAACAATGACAAGCATGTATTACTCCTTCCTGTGTAATTAATGATCTCTAAACTCAACAAGTTGTGGTGCTGCTCTGTTGTTCAGCCTGGCTTCAAACTCCCTAACTTAAGCAGTCCTCCTGCCTCAGATTCCTAAGTAGCTGGGTTGTACACCACTGAGCCTGGTAGGAGCAGACTGTGTGACATCACAGTTTGTATGTGGCTGACTCAGTAACTCAGTTTGTCAGCTTTGGTTCAGAGTCTCTCAGGAGCCATCAGAGAGTTGAGGCTGAGGATTCACCTCCAACAAGGCGCATTCATATGACTGGCAGGGTGGGACTGGCTGTTAGGATGAAGCCCCAGATCCTAAAGTAATACTTTAATTACTTAGTGTAAAATAAGTTTTAATATTTTACTTACATGAGTATGATTCTGGCCCAGGTAGGGGCAAGAGCAACAGAAGAGATAAATAAGAACATGAGGGGATAGGAGAGTGGGTTCTTGACCACAAGAAGCAAGCACCCAGTGGGGATTATTGATAGGCACCCACAAAAGGCACTCAAGATCTAGGAACAGAATAGAATGAGTTTCAGTCCCAGAGTATTCCATTGTGGGGACAGAACTCTAACTCCTGGAGAATCTCAGCAATTAGCAGTTAGAGTTAGTGCAAACAGGACTGCTACCATGCCACCTTGATCACTAAGCAGCACCAGGATGTTGGACTCTGGGAATAAAGACACAGGATCTGATGCCCCATGATTCAGCTGTCTTCTGTCTCCCTGTGCCTCCCCCTCCCGTAACAAGAGGTTTCTGGCCCCAACTAGCCCCACAGTTCACAGTGCAGATCTGCCCGTCGCCACTTATCTAGACCAGCAATCCCAAATTTGGTCCCAAAGAATCGCACAGACACTTATATTAATTTCATCCTGTTTGGGCTAGGTCTCAGGCACATTGCTAGCTAGCTCTTTCATTTTTTTTTTTTTTTTTTAAAAACACTTTATTTATTTGCCTTGGTGTTTGCCAAACCCTTGGCTTGGTTCCTTGTCTGTCAGGAATCCAACATTTCCAGGGGGCTCGCTTAGCTTCAAGTATTGCCCAGTGCTTTCCCTCACCTGTAGTTGAGCTTTTAGCCAGGATTTCTTGGCTCTGTAAGATCGAATGCCTGCTTGCCTGCTCAAGGTCTGGGTTTCATTAGCAGCTGCCCTGTCCCTGCACTGGGTCTTAGGCCTCCCTGCCAGCCAGGCCCATGGGGCAGGCAAGGCCAGCAGAGAGGCCTTTTGTGTGGCTGTCCTGCAGTGTGGGGAGGGAGATGCTTCTGAGTTCCTGCCCAACCTTGCCTTCACTCTAGCTCAGCCCAGGGTCAGCTGACTTCCCAGAGGAGCCTCTTGGTTGTCTCCTAAACCTAGCAAAGAGTGATTGCCAACCCTAAATATCCCAGCCCCTAACTGCAGCTCAGCACCTGGCGCTTACCTCACAGAACTTTGCAGCTGATCGGTCCCCACAGGGCTTGGCAAGGCTGTAAAGATCTGAAACCCAAAGAATTCAGCTGTCCTGAAGCAGCACTTTAGGCCTCAAACTCTGCCTGCCTAGCGACTCCCTCCCTCCCTCCCTCCCTCCCTCGCTCCCCCTCTCTCCTTCCTTCCTTTACTGGGGCCTCATGTTCTGTCTGCCAAGGGTCTCCTTCCTGGATTCCCCAGGCGCTTCCTGGCTTTGCCATCCCCCTGTCCAGTGCAGGGCCACTAGGTCCCCGAGTCCACAGGTCAGGAAAGAACCTGCAGCTTCTTCTGGTGATGTCGTTACCCACAGCTGAGAAAGGGTCTGAGCCATGGGCTGTATTACAGGAGCCGCCTGGCGGCTGCGTTAAAACTAAAGGAAAGAACTCAGGGACCTCAATGTGTTCTGTCATCAAGGGTGATCCGAGCTCTGCCATCACCTGGAGAAGGCTGCCATGAAAATAATGAGGCCATGTGAAGGCACCCTTCTCTCCTTGAGGTTATAAAATGTGACCTAGGGCTCTGCTTGTTCTGGGGTGTCGAGGCATTCATATAGATAAAGACACAAGTATTTGGAGCCTAAGGGAAGTAACTGTTACCAGTGTGCAGTTGTAACTGGTTAGGGAGGAAAAGAGGGCATGGGGGTGGGGGAGGGGAGGTAGCTGGGCATCAGTGGTCACTGACAGTTCTCACCTCAGTGATTGTTGGTAGACAAAGCAGGTCATTAAAACACTGTCTTCAGCCCTTTAAGGCCAATCTCTGTCTTCGGCCTCCTTAAGCAGGGTTGCCCAAACTCAGGTCTCCTTAGATGCTTGGTATCAGGAAGTTCCCTCATCCTCCAGCAACATAGCAGGTCACACATACCCTTCATCAGTCAGGCCCTGGCCTCAACAGCAGATAAAGAGACTGATGGTTAGTTTGGAGGCCTGCCCCAGGTCTATGAGCAGGAAAGCAGTAGAACAAGGTGGATGTGCAACCACAGCACTTGGATGTCGCCTAGAGCCAGATGAGGTAACAAGCAGGGGCTGGGGATGAGAGCCCCCTGCCTCTAGCACCTACAGGCAGTCCCCTAGACCCCAACTCTGCCCCTGCGGCCCCTCAGCCCAGGATGGCAGGCACTGCTGTCACTGGTGACAGGTAGCCTGGTTGTTGAGATTGCATTTGTATCCCACTCAGCTGGCACACTATGTGTGGTAAGAGCCCTGTTGGACCTAAGCAGGTACAAAATGGTGTTGCATGGTATCTGCCCGAGTTGAAGTCCAATGAGGGAAGAAAGCCACTCCAAAGCAGAGAGATGAAGACACCAGGGTAAGGTTGAGAGGCACAGCGGGCCAAAACAGTAGGGGTTCCTGGAAAGGAAGCTCTGTTTCTCCTCAGCCATCTGGAAGGCTTCCAGCAGGGTCAGATATGGATGTCCTGTGCTTCCTGAGGCAGGGTTGCCAGTAGTCAGGAGTGCAATCCCACCAGACCCGAAGCCTCTCCTCAGCTTTGCTGAAGCCCACTACTGGAAGACTGTGCCCTGGCAAGTCTTGACCTTTGACCTCTAAGACCCTCACTTTTTTCTGTCTGAAATCTGTTGTCCCTTCAGGAAATCAGTGTCCACGAGAGCCCCCAGGCCAAGCACCTTCAGTATATGGATCTAAATCCTGACCCCCTCAGTGAAACCACTTAGCACATAGGGTGACAGCAGCTGCCATTGCTCGGTTGCAGCCTCCAGTGTGCCCCTGCGCGATCCGGAGAGCGCCCCGCCCCCGCCCCCAAACCCCAGCCACCCAGAGTTTCCAAACAGAGGGAAGGCGCCAAAAAGCCCAGTTCCGAATTCTTGGCGGCTGCAGCAGCAGCTTCCTCCCCTGAAGTTGCCAGCCACTCAAGTCCACGCTTTAGCACTTTTTACTTCTTCTGCTTTTTTTTTTTTCCTTACCATATTTGGGCACAATGTTCAACACGTCATCATCCCTTGCCTACAACCTATAAAGCTTCCCTGCTTTAGTTTGGGGGTGCTGACTTCTCTGGCCTCAATCTCTAGAGACCGGTGTTGGTCTGCTCAGATAGACCTGTTGTTATATATTTCCGATTTAGCTTGATCTGGTTTACTGTGTGGGTAGAGAAACCTATAGGGGTGTGCGTGGGCGGGGGGTGGGGAAGGCGGGGCAAAAACCTATTATCTACCCGATGGCAAGGAACGTTGGCAAAGAATGGGATATAACACCAGGAATAAAGAAGCAAAGTGAGCCAGAGATCAGAAGGTCAAGGGTTCAAGGCCATTCTCAGCTATATATGGGTTCCAGCCCACCTGGCTACACACACACACACACACACACACACACACACACAGAGAGAGAGAAAGAGAGAGAGAGAGAGAGAGAGAGAGAGAGAGAGAGAGAGAGAACCAAGATTTTATTTGTGCCCGTTAATAGCCATGTGCCTCTGTAGGTTCATCAACCGTGCTCTCTTGTGGTGACAGATGGGATCTCTTGTGGCAGTGGGGGAGCTGAGTGGCAGAGCCCGAGGAACAGTATATATCTTTGTATTGTCTGCTACATGAGAATGCTCTAACACATTAAGCTCATTTTAAAAACTGAAGCTGGAGCTTATGCCTGTAAGTGATACTAACCTTGGAGAACATAGCAGGACTTGCTTCAAAAATAAATAATCAAAATTAAATTTGGTTGTTGTTTTGGTTTTCTGAAGCAGGGTTTCTCTGTGCAGTCCTGGCTATCCTGGAGCTCACTGAGATCCACCTGCCTCTGCCTCCCAAGGGCTCAGATTAAAGCCATGCACCACCACTGAGAATTTGTGTCACTAGGCATTGCCGGCCTCCTTGAGCACTGCCTTATCTCTCCTGTCATTATTTGATGAGGATGACCTTGAACTCCTGACCTTTCGGCCTCTGCCTCCCAAGTGTTGGGATTGGAGGCAGCCAGGAAGCTCTGTGGGTAAAGGTGCTTAAGCCAAGCCTGGATCTGTTCTTCAGACAAGAGGCTGAGACACAGGGAAAACCTGGCCCCGACCAGCCCTGGGACTACAGATGTGGGCCACCCCACAATCTAAAAGCACGCATGGCTTGCTCCTAGGGCCCCTGAGGGCCTCTGCCTTCTTCACTCTCTGCTAAGTTCTGCTTCCAGATTTGTGTCCTGACTGTTTCTTGTCTCGGGGCATTTGTCCACAGATCTTCAGGGCTGTCCTCTTCTGGCTGGTAAGGTCTTAAGTGCTACCTTCCCAGGAGGCATGGCCTGAACCAGCATTGCCTTTACACCTGCCCCACCCCCTTCTCCAGATTTTGTTGTGTAGCCCAGGCTGGACTCAAACTATCAAACCTTCTATCTCAAACTTCATGCTTTGGGCATTACAGGCATGGGACACTATATTCATGTAAGCACAAGGACCTGAATTAGAATAATCAGCACAAATATAAAACTGCCACAATACATCTGTATGTACCTCCAATGGGTCACAGAGTCTGGGGGTTGTGACATGTAGATGCCTGGAGCTCACTGGTCAGCAGGCCTAGCAGAATCAGTGACTCCATAGTTTTGAGAGACTGTGCTTTGATGGTGGTGATGATGGTGGTGGTGGTGGTGGTGATGCTTTGATGATGATGATGAGACATGATACCTGACAAAAATAACATATTAATGTACTATTCCATCATGGTGGGGGAGCCAGGTTAACTGGCTCTTGAAGGGGTGATCACATTGCATCAACAAAAAGAAAGGAATGGATATTAGCTGGCTTCCTCCATTATATGCACCCCAGAACCCAAGCCCAGGGAACTTCAAGAATCTTTCATGTCAATGAACTCAATCAAGATCACCTCTCCCAGACCAGAGGCTAACCTAATATAACCCTCCTAGATGATTCCAACTCCTGTCCAGCTGAAAATCCACACTCATCATCCCAGGGACTCTGTCTCAAGTGGAGAGTGATCAGGGAAGGCACTAATATTGATGTCTGGCCTCCTCAGACATGTGCATCCACATGAACACGTGTATACCACACATTCAAATATATATCCACATCTAGTATGTGTGAGGCTCTGAGTACCATGCTTACCACTGCAGCAAACACACTAAATGTTAGTCTTAGTCTGGTGAAGTCCCAGGGCCTGGTACAATCTGTGAGCACAGTGGATTTGATAGAAACAGTCACTGTGCTGGAGCTGCCTGGGGAAGAAGGAACACCAGATGGGCTGAGTGTCTGAGGGCTAGAGAGGGAAGCCAGAGAGTTCCCTGAATCCCAGGGGCAGGCTGCGGACAGCAGAATGGGAGGGGTAAATGGAAGATAAAATTCTAGCATCCTCCTAGGTCTGTTTGCAGTGCTGTTGAGGAAGTCGGATGAAGGAGCAGGAAATTCCTAGGAAGGGTTGCAGGATGATTGATAGGTGGAAGGGTACCCATCTCTGTGATCTTAACTAAGTGCTGTCTCTCTCACGGGAGCTCAGGGTTTTAGAAGACAAAGACATTCAGAAGAGTCTGCACTCCATGGGGAACCAGAGATTGGTCCCTTTGGATTTCAGATGTAAGGAAAACCCATTACCCAACCTTTTAGGGACCAATATTGAGCTCCTCCTGTTTCGGGAGGTCTCCCTAGGTAATTAAGGACTTGCTGAATGCATAGCAGGCCCTCTTAACACACGGGTTAGACCCGTAGCCCATCGTTCTAGCCTTCTGCCACACTTACATCTTTCCGGAGCTCACAGCACACACCGCTCACACGCGGGGCTGCTTCATTTTTATTTACACAGGCTTCTCCAGATCACCAGTGTATGGATGGATGCATCCCAGACATCACTACTTGCCTTCCCAGCCCCCTCCCAAGTCCTAATTCTATTGTCACAGTTGAACAAAAGGCCTATGGCACCCTGGGTTGAAGGATTTTTTTAACTCTGCCTATCCCAGCAGCTTCCTGTGGGAGAACAGTGACTAGGACATCTCCCCAGGCTACTGAGGTTTGGTTTTGTTCCCCGCGTATTCGTCCCGGGCCGTGACACACACACACACACACACACACACACACACACACACACACACACCATGCTGGCCTCGAACTCAGAGATCCACATGCCTTGGCCTCCGGAGCCCGAGGTTTAAAGGCGTGAGTCACCCCCGGCTGGGCTTTGTTTCTATTTTTAAGAACTGAAACAAGTTTCCTATGGGACGCTCCCCAGTGTGTCTGTCCCCAGAGAACTCTCAGAGACCATCGGGTCTAGAGGTCTGGATGATTTCCGTGGTCTGAGGCTGGAACAATCCCCACAGGGTGTTCCCCACGTCCCGGGTCCAGCTCGGTCTGGGATAGCCCAGCCCGGGCCATTCTGGAACCAGTCTGCATTGGTGAGCAAACCCTGCTCGGCCCAGCTGATGTTACAGTTAACCTCACCCCAACCCAGGCTAAATTCTCCACCAGATACAAGCCGGAAGAGAAACGTGCTGGGTAGGAGCCCCAGCTGCAGACGCTGCATTTAAATAACAAAAAAAAAGCCGGACCAGCGGCTCCCCAAGGCGGCGGCTCCGCGCCCTCTGGCGGCCTCGTGGGGCCTTGCGAGCCCGGCACGCCCGCTGGCCGAGTGCCCAGAGCCGGGGGAGCCGGTGCAGCCAGGAGCCAGTGGAGAAACGCAAAACAGATCGGGGCTGGGGCTGGGGGCTGGGGCTGGAAAGTGTCCATTCAGTTCTGGGAAATGCCAAGGGCCATGGAAAGGGACCTTCCCAAAGGAAAGCCTTGGTTCCACTTTCTTTTTTTATTTTTTTGTTCGTTTGCTTGTTTTTCGAGACAGGGTTTCTCTTTTTAGTCGTGGCTGTCCTGGAAAACCAAGCTGGCCTCGAACTCAGAGATCCCTCTTCCTCTGCCTTCCAAGTGCTGGGATTAATAGTGTATACCACCACCAAGCTCTGCTCCTTCTTCTATTTTCTTTTTTTTTTTTTTTTTTTTTTTTTTTTTTTTTTTTTTTTTTTTTTTTTTTTTTTTTTTT